>QANY01010600.1:1697598-1872798 GCA_003255025.1 Datisca glomerata
CCCCCCTATATATATATATTTCTTTCCACTTTCTTTCTTTCTTTCTTTCTTTCTTTCTTTCTTTCTTTTGGAGCCATTGCTTGTGTATCTAACGGCTTGATGAAGAGGTCTAGACATTAAGAACGTCTGGACGTTCGCACAAGAGAGACTCTCTATGTATATATGTGTCTGTGTGTATATATGTGTCTGTGTGTATATATGTGTGTATGTCATACATGCATGTATTGAAAAAATCTTTACGTAAATATACATTAATAAATGTGAATCCATATGTATATATTAGTGATGCCAATTGTGGTGAATGTACTAGAAGTCTTGGTCTAGATAATTTTTTTAATTCCTAAAGCATATGCCCCACGCACATTCAACCATCACGCGTAATTCATTTGCAATAGCTACTGAGTAGCCAATCCAGCTTACAAAAAATAATAAAGTAGAATTAGAGCAAGTGAGAAATTTGTCTGATCTCTACATGGTTAATTATAATTAAGCTAGGGTAGCTATCTATCATTTTCGACATTCTTAATGGCTTTAAATTGACTTCCATGTATAGTCTTCACTTAACTTGCATTACAGGCTTCTTGTTGCCTTATAACCAAACTGACTGAATTTATGAAACATTTGTCCTTTCTTTTTTATTTATATATTAAACCAATTTGTCCCTTTTTTCTCTCTTAATTACTTAAGTTTTTTGACACTAAGATAGTAAGATAAGATATGAAAAAATTTGGTGACTTATACTTATCAAAACTCCACTTAGATTGAGAATCATTTCATCAAATCTATTGCATTAGCATTAGTTAAGTTCTGTCGTCAATTATTCATTTGAAATACCATTATGATTTTGATTTATAAGACAACTAGAGGTGGCTCGTTCTATGTTCTGTGGTTTGGAGAGGTACAGAGAGAGAAGAAAGGGGGAGAAGAGAGAAAAAATGTCTCCTTTCTCCTCCCTCTTTCTCTAGATATCATACCTCACTAGTAGCATAGAATTTTCATTAGACAATACTAAATCTTCGACCGAAAATACGTACATAGTGTTGGGGTTATCTCATATCGGTTGTGGAAGGGAATGATAGTCAGATTGTAAGTGTGAGAAAAAAACCCTTCAAGCTAGTTTTTGGGATTGAGAATGCCTTATAGCACCCAACACTGGTATCAGAGTCAGGTTGAGGTTCACCGACAAGTTTCCAGTCCAATCCAGGTAAAGTGAGCGTGATTGGCCCTCCGACTCATAAAACCTAATGTCATGTGAATCCGGGTGAAGTGAGTCGTTGGCTCCCGATGCATGGTGATCCGGGTGAACTGAGTCGACAGTTATCCGACTCAAGACCCGATAGTTGGTGAATTCGAATATCGAGAGTTGACAGTTATCTGACTCAGGGTCCGATGTGTGACGGGGGAGATTGTTGGTATTATTCATCAATTGTGAAATAGACTGATAGACAGTTTATAAGTGTGAGGGAAAACCTCACATCTCAATCTAATTTTGAGGTGAGAAAGTCCAATAGTACACAACACATAGATCTACATAATACACAAAATTTGAAAATGTGACAATATAAATCAATCACGTCTATTTTTCTTTTCTTTCTTTTTTCAGATTATTAGCAATGGAATGTACAAAAGCATTGAGCACAGGGCAGTAGTGAACTCAGAGAAAGGAAGGATTTCCATTGCTATGTTTTACAACCCTAACATTGAGGCACAAGTTGGACCTTCAACTAATATGATAAACCCACAAAATCCACCATTGTTTAAATGTATTGGGATGGAAGATTATGTGAAAGAGTTTTTCTCTCATGGCCTAAATGGAAAAGCACACTTAGAAAGAATGAAGATCAAACTTGGTGAAGAAAATTGATCTTTTTAATTATCAGCCAAATTAATACTTACTATATTCTAAATAATTTGGTTATTTTAGTTTGGTCATAAAGTATTGTGATGGGTGGTTTGGTAGATATTATTAAGTAATTTATTTCATGTGAAATATGTGCTTGAAAAGTATAGAAAATGGAGCTGTGTGCAATAATACCAAGATTATCTAAATCGGATGTGAAAAGAATAAAATAGTTCTTTTCTTGCTTTATTTGATGGGTTTGTATAAAAGATAATTATAAAAAATGAAAATTGTGTGGTGTTTGTGTGGAAAGTTTTAATTTTTTTTAGACATCAGTCTCTACAATTTTATGATGTTGTGAAAGAAACAATTTCATGATGTTGTGAAAGAAACAAGTAAATACATTTGTAAACTAAATTAAATATATTGCTTCCTTTGGAGATAGAGTTTGATAAGCAGAAGAAAATATTTTGTAGTCTCACGAGTACTGAAATTTTAGTATTCCTCCCAAAATCTGTTTATATCTATGCGATCGTTCTGGACAAATAAATTTATTAATGGTCTTCATTCAAAAATGAGATTTAAGTAAAAAAAAATGAGATTTAAGAACAACCTTGAAAAATAGTATAGCCCTATTATAGAAATAATTAGCAAAGATGATCATTGAAAAATAACAGCTACAAATATAATCTAATAACTAATATTCTACACTGACAGAAATAACTAATAACTCAGTAATTTTAAAATTTTCTAAATTACAATAAACTCTACAATGTGAATCATGTATAACATGAAAAAAGCCCCCAATCCAAAATTCTCTATCAAACGCTAGGCACATACAGTATGGAGATCCCACCAACAGTAACGATTCTCAACTCAAAGCCCCAAATAGCTGACCACTTATGAAGGTAAAACCCCATCTCACTCATCCCTATTGCAAATGAATTGTATGTATATTAATGCAATACTATAAAGTCATGCACCAATATAATAGAAAATAGCTCAGACAATGAATTCAATGAATGATGCATATAGACAGAAAATGGTTATCAATGGTAGATCAACCCCAGCATCATAGAAAAACTCTTAAATGAGTAAACAATAACGGGAAAAGTGCAAGAATAAGAAGAAAATTTATCAAAATTAACCATTTATTAATATATATTATACCCCCAACTTATGTGTTAAAAATATACAACTAGCATTGTAATTACAACTTAAATGGGCATCAAATTGCCTTAACAAGGGGGGAGAAAAAATAAACTTTTTATTCTTTTTTCTTTCTATATAATCATCTATCTCTTTAATCCAAAAAACAGACCGACACAGAAGAAACCTATGCTTTCCAGTAACCATATGCACATTCTCATTTAGAGTTCTAAGTTTCAGAACTCAACAGACGGTATCAACAAGTCGATTGACAAGACATAAGGTAGAAAATAAAGGAGACTCAACTTCATGAAGAAATCTCCCCTTCCTCCATAACTTTATCCTCTAGGCTCTAAGGTTCCATCATCCCAGAATTCGTCCTTCAAGAATAATCCTAGCTGTTCGAGTGGGTTTCGGAGTGGAACTTTCCCAGTTCTTCTGCTGATGGGTCGGATGAATAACGAATATCCACTTAGCTTGTCAAGCTCTTCGAGGATCTCCAGATTTGACTCAAACGCAACAGTTTTTTCCATCTGGGAACAGACAAAAATTTGTACAAGGCCCTCATTAATATCAGTGGAACACTAGTCCTCTCTTGTCCCTCAGAACAAGAGAGGTCCTGTTAAATTTGAGCTGGCTTAGCAAAAAGGGGGGAAAAAAGTTGAATTGATATTTTTTCTTCGGAATTTGTGATAAGTTAATATGGCCTTTGAGATCTAAGCCAACAGCAAAGATCAGCACAATATAACCTATCCTGTTGGATTCCCCAACAGGAGGGCGTCCAAATCCAACTAAATGTCATTAAAAATGCTCACCTTTTCTAGCGCAGCTCGAGCAGCATCTCTCTCTCTTTGCCTCTTCTGTTTCCGCTCCTCGTCTGCCCTCTTTCTAGAGGCTGCCTCTGCAGCTCTTATTTGTGTCTCGATGCGAACCTTCTCTGCACACGTAGAACATATAGCATTATATAAAACACGCATGGGTGGGTACAAGCAAAAGAAAGCAAGAGCCTCCCGTGATGGAAATGGAATGTAGACTGCAGAGAAAGCACTGTGTATGGCTCATCAAAGAACAATAAAAACTGTCATCATCACAGATTTTGCATCCCATGAAAACAATTAAACGGTGCCTGGGTATTTAGCAATGAGAACTCGGAAAACGAAAAATTTGAACATATCTTCGTTCCTATGCCATTCCCCCTAGAGGCCTTAATGATGCCAAGTCTTCCAACAGGAATGATGTTTCTCAACAAAATAAAATGACAAAGAAAACTTCCAAGAGATATCTTCCTTCACTTAATGCTAAAAAGAGTTGCCCAATTCAGTGTAATTGAGCAAATCCCATGCGTAAACCTAAAAGATTATGAAGTACTATCTTAGGATTTGTACTGCTTTTCCAATTTTCTTCTAATCCAATTAAGTCTACTACAGCGAATTGAAGGTTTCATAATTAAAAAAACTGCAGTAACAGATAGACTACTAACGCATGTAACCAAAAGAAGTCAAATCTTCGCATATCAGAGATTCTTATCATTAAGTACGTTTCTCATGATAGCAAAGTCCAATAAAGTTACTAGATAATTTATATGAAATTAAAGACCAAGCTAATGGTTTATATTTAAATTCAAATCGATGTGCACTATTGTGCACACCAACATATGTAATTGACAATTTATGCAATAGGTTGCTCACCTTCAAGCTGCCTCCTTTCCAATTTTTCCTTTTCTTGCTTCATTTTCACTGGATCAACTTTATCACCCTAAATAACAAAAGATGAGTAAGCAACAAGTAACGATTACCACAAAAATTAAGAGTCGCATGCTTATATATCCTAATTTTGAAAACCAGGATTCCTCACTCGAAGACCTTACATGATTAAGGAGAATCTTCTGTTGTGCTTTCAAAATGGTTTCTGCAAAGCGACTCTTCAGCATTGCAGCTCGAAGAGCTCTCTTTGGCGAAAGTTGTATATCATAAACTGGGGTACTCCATCCTATCAGAATTTCAAAATCCAAATTATGAATGACCGCTAAGCCAATTAAGATGTCTTTGCCTTTTTAAACAAGTAAAAATTAACAATTTCTACCATGCTGATTGAAAGCCAGAAGTTAATAACATGGGCGACTACTGCAGATAAACTGACCTTCTCTAGATGTAGTACCAGTCATTGGCGAATGCTGATGAATGAAGCGTTTATTCTCATCATCTGAGGCACTAAAGAATCCTATTCATGATTCCCAACAAAGTACCAATACTCAGATTAGAAAAAAGAATTATACAGCAACTAGCAGATACAAAAGAAAATTGCTAGTTTCTACTCACCATCAGAATCTGAATTTGCTTTGAGGATCTGAGAAGTTGATAAGATCTTTTCTTGAGAATCCTAAATTTGGAAAGAAAGTTACAGTCATATACCTATTTTGTAATCAGTAATATCAGCAACATACTCATAAGTAGCTTTCAGACATTAATGAAAATTGTGCAAAACATACCAGTCTTCTACTGGCATCAGTTCTGTTTGGACGATTTTTCATCAACGACCTCTCTGAAGATAAATCTGAAACCAAACCGATGAGCAGGCTCAGCTAACTACTATATAGAACAGATAATAATTAAAATAAAAATGATAATTAACAACCTGAGGATATGCTCGCTGATTTGTTAGAAAAGGTGCACTGACATGTAATGCGGCCACATACACCACAGACGCCGGAAACCAGGCCCTGCGCCTTCTTTTCAGTGACAGAGCGACATGCAACTAAAGATGGCTTCCTGGCCTGCTCTTCAGATGGAGTTGACTTCTTGGGTAAGGAACTATTACGCGAAATAAATGCTTTATTGCACTTTCCTGTACGATCAAGGTCTCTCATTTGTCCACCTATAGGTTTTCCCAGCCCAATCTTCAAACTTTTATTCTGCTTGTCAACTAATATTCCCCATCTTCTCTCAAATACTTTGTTCAACTCTTTCGCCATCTTATGAACCCTATTTTCAGGTGGATTGTAGAGCATAGCATTAGAAAATGTCAATCTGACATCAGAGGCAAACTTGTCGATTGTGGGATAAACATGCTCGTCCAGTTTGGATTTCACAGTACCCAAATCCATGGGCTTAGATATAATTGAGAAATAGTCCGGAATATTCAATGCCACAGGGTCCACCGGCTTGTTGAAAACCCAACAAGCTGGATGACTCATTAGATCTTTCAATAATGTGGAACATTCCACTATTCTGCTACGATCCATCTTATGCCTCGTCTCTCTTTGACCCTTTATGAACTGAGTGGGATGCTTGTTGCACGATTGCAGGGCAGATTCAGACTTTAAACAGTTAGCCACCAAATTCTTGATGTCTTCCGCAGAATGAAATCGACTCCATTGATCACTCCTCTTAGACAGATCATTCATCATCACTGATGTATTGTGGCCAACCAGCGGTCGAAATTCACAACATCGTATCCCATGATGAGCATCTACTCCATTGCCAGTTGTATACTTCAACTTTTTATTCGGCACGATGAATTCAGTGGCCATCATCGTGCTCTACTCAGTAACAGAATATGAGAACCACCAGGATTCAAGTTTTCAAATAACGCAGAACAGAAGTGCCCTACAAAAAAATGAAGAATGACTACGAGAGTGAGAAAATGAACCATATGAACAAAACACTGCAGAAAATTATGAGCCAATTTTCCACAAAAAGAATTACCCATAAGCAGTCAAAAATAAAATCACAGAGTTGGAAAAAAAGAGAGAGAGGTACTTCAGATACCATTGCCATCATCGGAGGACAATAATAAGATTACGATCTTTGGTTTCTATCTGTCTATAAACATGTAACTATGGAAAGAAAAGGCAAAGCCCCAAAAGGAAACGTGTCACCCAAATGTATTAAGCTTTCGATTCAAGTGGATCGGAAAAAGGAAGGCGCTTAGTTAAGTAACAATAATTATAGGACATAACGAAAATTATTAAAGGACATAACGAAAACCAAACCCCGCCCAAAATAAAATGAAAAGGTATTAATGTAGGACCAAAATCGCCGGCAAACTGTGAAGCAACAATAAAAATACGAAAACAAGTGATCAATGATCCTACGATGCTCGAAATCGCGAAGACGAAACGATTAAAAAAACGAACTCAGACCCAGAACTCAAAGAGTAATTTCTACCTAAATACGGAAGCTAAGGATCACAATTTACTGCAACAATAGATGAATCAAATCAAAGAAATGTCAGTCTAGGGTTTAAAAGTTGAAGAGAAACTTACCGAAGTGCGATGATACTCAAACAGAGTGCTGCGAATGCCCTTCATACAGCGCAGTAGAAAATGCTTCAAATTTAAAATATTTGGGAGAGAGAGAGACCGGGAAGGGGCAGGTGCCGAGGTTTAAGGGAGTGTTTACAAGTAGCAGTGGACTGGTAGAGTGTGAAAGTACAAGCTGGAGCTTTTAGGGCTTTTGTTTAAGAAGCTTCCATGCGCCCCTTAAAACATAATGAAATCTGGTGGTTTGGATCATTAAAATTACTTTCTTACGCTATAGTTAGTTAATTTCGATTACACAAAATATGAAGTTATTATTCGGCAAGAATAATTCGTAAACTAACGATCAAATGCTCGACGATAATTTGAGATATATAAAATTCATATTTAGAAATAAAGAGAAATTATAAAAATTGTCAATTTTCTAACTCAAACTATAATAACGGTCAGAAATTTATTTATTTTGTAAACATGGCCAGAGCAAATAACTTATTTACCCAAATACAACAAGCCTAAATGTGATCAATTTGTTTACATCTGTGTAAATTTTGTAATTAAATTATTTACTTGGCCATTTTCGATCATTTTAAAAAAATATTTTGTCCATTTTTACAGTTTGAGCTAGAACTTGACTTTTTTATCATTTTCCGCTGAAATAAAACGGGTATAATATGTTTCATTTTTTAAATTTGGAATAAATTTTATGGCTTAAGAGTTTACAGATATGTATTAATATAACAATAAAAGTTCATTCTAAAAATAAATTAAACATTTGTATGATTTGGGATTTATAACAAAAATCAGTGTTTTGAATATCATACAGCTGTATCATGTAGAATAATAGCCATGTATGAACATAAATATTAATATCTTAAAACTCCATATATTTTTATCAAAAACCATTTTACTCTTCTAAATTTTAACATCTTCTCTAACTTTCTTCATCCATCATGTTACCTTCAAGGCCATCAGATCTTCATTAAATTTGCACGTGCACGGCACATGCTAATTTTTCTTCCAACTTTATCCTTGCCAATCTTATAATCGGCCCCACACCAACATTTTTCCCCCATAGCCTAGAAGTTTAGGTTATGGAGGTGATCCATAGGCGGGCAAGCCCGTCATATTTAATGAATTGATTCCTAGATAGTTCATAGGTAGAGCCAAAGAGGATGAATTGTACATGTTAATAATAGCATTGATTAAATGAAAAAAGGACCTCCCTTGTATAGAGGGGACCTCACTGAATAAGGATGTCTTTAGGCTTGACTAAGACTAAGAACAGAAAAATGACTTTTTCAGGTTTGGAACCCTATACAAGGGGTTTTTTCCTTTAAAATGACAATTGCATCAGCCTGTGAGGGTGTTGCCCAAAACCAACCCCCACCCCACCCCCCAGGCGCCCGATCAAGTGTCAGTTGCTTTGTCGGTAAGTCTTGTAATACCTCGATCCCCGAGGGTTAAGCATGCAAGTAATTTCACAATTTTAAAATCTCTAATTCGATACAAACCATAATTATGAAAAAATTCTCAAACATTAAAATCTTATTTTGTCCATGATAGAAAAACATCAACCATAAATAATGGAAGCATTAAAGTACATTAAATGCATAATCAATAAACCTCGATAAAATATAATTAAACTCTGAAATAAATCAAAACTTGAAATTCATAATTCATGAAGTTTCCTCTTATCATAATTCCTAGAAAAACATAACGTAAAATAAACTACTTAAATAACTGAGTTTAACAGAAAATGTTTCCTAAGTCTTGAGGCAAATCATAAAACTGAAAGTCATAAATTCCTATAATCAGACTAGTTATGGCAGCTTCCCACTCATATTGTTCACCATCACACCTACATCATAATCAACTGCGGATAAAATACTCAGTAAGTAAACTCACATAATAACATGCATCCACATATCATAAATGAAATCATGACAAAACATAACTGAACTCGACATATATCATAAATGAAATAATGTAACGTACTTGATCATAACATGTATTAACATAGCACGCAGATAACACGTGTCTCAAACATAATCATATAACAAACTTATTCACGTATTGTCATGACATATCCCCTAGTTAACAACCGAATCAGAACTATTCACGTGTGAACTGAAATGTATCATAACGAATTGGGCAACGAAACAGATAACACATAATAGGCGACGAAAATAGATGACACACATTGGGTGACAGTACAGACGACACTCATAGGTGACAGAAAACGTGAACAGATGGCACCTGATGAGCAGCAGAAAACATTTACAGATTACACTCAATACGTGACCAAAACATGAACAGATGACACCCTATGTGTGACCAAAACATTAACAGATGACACTCAATTCGTATAACAGAACAAAACGTGAACAACATGATTTCTTGTTAACTAAGGCTTATGCTTAAATTCATATCTTGCATAATTACCACTTGACTTAATTTAGTTACATAGTTCAAAATTTTCAATGCTTGACAACAATTAATCATATGGTTCACAAGTACACATATAATGCATAATGGTACGTGTAACGAAATCATACATGATAACATACTAACATATAATCAGACATACTCAGACATTTATCTCATGATAATCAAATTAATAACTGAAAAGTAAATAGTTATCAAAGAGTTTATGCATATAAACATTATCGAAAAATAATTGAATAAATATTAAATATAAATACATGATACAATTATAACATCGGAGTCAAGTCACTATGTAGGCTCACTTACGCAACATATATATAATAATATACGTGATCAAAATGATTCAGGCCGGTTCAACTTGATCTGGTTAGTCTGAAACTAGTTTGGTTCAGTTTTGTTGGGCTGAACCGGTCAGGTTGCGTTGAACCGATTTGATCGATTTGGGTTGAACCGGTTCATTTCAGGCTTGGTGATATATGGGTCAGGTTCAGACCAACCAACTAGGTCACGAGACCCAATTGCAGTCCGAACAAAGAGAGAGGAAGGAAGAAAGAATGAAGGGGGGTTCCACATCGAGCAAGGGTGGGCGTCAAGAAAGAGAAGTAGGGAGAAAGAAGTAGACCAAAATAGAGAGCTTACCCTTGGTGAAGGAGAAACGCAAAAGGAAGGGCCGAGAGTGGAGGTGAGACTGGCAGTGGTGATGATGGATCACAGAGATAATAAAGCCTTGGAGAAGAAAGGGCATAAACAGATTTTTTTTAACTAGAGAAGAAATCAGAGAAAGGGAGAGTTAATTTAGAGAAAGGAGATAAGGAGATAAGAAAATAAATAACAAAGTGAAAATAAATAATGGAACCTTAGCTTAGAAGATGAAGAACCCAGAGAAAGAAAAGAGGGAATACCAAACGCCTTACCGGAATTGATGGACGACGACGATGTAAAAACGACTCAACAAGCAGTGATGAAAAATAATGTGAATTGATTCAAATTGGAGAACGTAATTTCAGTTTGATGCATCAACGTACTAAACAAAAATATAGATTTAATAGAGGAAGAAAAGAGAAGAAAATAGAAATGAGAAGCAAGAAGCTTACCAGGAACGAGGAATGACGGTGGTGCAGCGACAACTCGAAAACAGAGACGAAAGAGGACGAAGTTCACTGGAATTAAAGAAAAATTCTAGAATTGGTTATTTCAACATTTAGATAGAAAAATATAGGTTTAAAGAGGGAGAAAATGATGAAGAAGAAAGAGAAGAGAAGGAAGAAAGAAGATGAACACTTACCAGGAATTAGAAGACTGAAGAAGAAGATGAAATTGAAAAATGGAGAAACATAGGGTAGTTAACGTCTAGGAGAGAGTGGTGGTTTCGCTGGAGGATAAAAAAATGAGAGAGTGGGGTCGTGGGGGGAGATAGTTGAGAGATAACACGTGAGTGTGAGGGAGATAAATGGGGTTGATTTAGTGTGTATAGAGATGTATGGTGTGAGCGAGATTCAATTAGAGGGGTGAGATTGTCGAATCAATGATAAAAATAAGGTTAGGGTAATGCTAGGGTATACATACTTATAGAAATGAGCTAGAGTTTGAAAATACAAATATATCTCTTTTGAAAATTAAATTTTAAAATCACATTTATCTTTTAAATCAATTTTACAAAAATATTCATTTACGAAAGGTCGGGATATTACAAACCTACTTAGGTTAGGGGAATTGCCCCTCATTTCTTACCAACCTCCAATGTGTAATCGACATCTTGCTAGCTTCAGTTCGGTTGAATAAGAATCATTGATTTCCTCTACTGTCCATCATACGAGTCATGGGGAGATAAGAATTAGATACAACCTATCATGTGTGTGTCGCCCTTCTAAGGAAGATGACAATTTCATACGTTGCTTATTCCCCAGATACCGTCATTGCTTCCAAAATAAGCCACATTTTCTTTTTCATCTTCAACATCAATATAGCAAAGGCTTTATCGAATTTAAAGAGTCTAATTACTAACCTTCATCATTATAAGATCTCTATTTAACATTATTAAGGTTATCATGATCGCAATCCGGATCGTACAATCCTACGATCCTTATAAGGGGTCTGGATCATGTGGATAATCATTTTTTTATAGAATCAGTCCAAGATCACGATCCGGATCATTGGATCACATGAGATCGCGAACCAGCACCCATCCTGGTGCTTAAGTAAAGCAAGTGATTTTTTCCTTATTATTAGAAACTAGAACGAATTTCACCACCATTATTTTATTATATTTAGACATTAATTTTACTATTATTATAAACATATTAAATTTTAACTTATAAACAAACACTCTCAAACCTAATCTATTATAAATTTATAATAATAATCTTAACATATTTAATCAATAATTATCTTTACATATTTATTTATTTGTCTTTCATAATAATGATCATTTAACCACTAAATCAACTATGCTTATGTATGTAACAAAAATTAACATCTTGTATATTTAATTAAACATTTGACCATTTCAAATTATTTATTTTATGACTTACACTATCAAAATTAGAACAAATTTTACCACCACTATTTTATTATATTTAGACATTAATTTTGATATTGTTGCAAAATTATTAAGTTTCTTATAAATCAAACACTCTCAAACCTAATGTATTATAATGATAATCTTAACATATTTAACCAATATTTATCTTCACATATTTATTTATCTTTTATAGTTTGAAACCTCTTATCTAGGGGGATCACACATATGTTTTCATGAGAACTCTACTTAATATTATGTTATTTTAGATGACTTGAGGTTAGTTTCATTTAAAAGGTAGATGACTTGGTGTTATATAATTATTTTCTTCAATATATTGAAGTATTATTAGCATATATTTATTTTTTACTAATAAATTATTAAGAATTGATAGGATCTTAAGATCCTCGATTCGATCATCTGATTCTCGATCTTATATCCTTCCACCAATTCTAGGTAAGACCACGATCTTGACAACATTGGCAGTAATCATCCTATAACTCCCGTTTTGCAATTTTGGCTTACGATCTTTATCCTTTTCGTTTGTGTTTCATATGTATCTTACTTGAAATTATTGGACTGAACTTGTGCAAAAACATACAAGAACAATGCCAAATTCACGAAATATCATTTACATTCCGAAGAAAATAAAAAATCTCAATCTCTTCACTTTATCCGCTAATAAATTTACATAACCAAAAAGTTCTTAAAGAAGTTAAATTATACAATGGAAATAAATTACCATAAAATAGAGAAGCATACTAGGAGAGGCCCATCAGAGTCTTAACTCGAACCAGAAGCTTCACTTTCACTAGCCCTTACGTTCATCTTCCTTTCCTCTTCGTACTCCAGATCTTCAGTCGGCTGCTCCAACCTACAAAGTGGGCAAGTATTTATGGAGCCCAGCCATGACACTATGCAATCCTCATGTTACCCATGACTGCAGGGTAATTTCTTTGTTAGTTTGCCAACATTTAACACATCATTGCATATAGCGCAAACAATGACTTTGTCCTCTGATACAACCTTCAATCCCACTAATGCTGATATGACTGATTTTAACATCGGCGGGGCTCCTCTCATACCATTTCCATTCTTTTTCGCCAATGTTTGAAGCAATGTCTCATATCCAATTGTGTCCACACAGTTTTCTCCGTTGCCGATAAATCGATCAACATTAGGTGATCCGAGCCAAAACAAAATGGAGTTATCCCTTATGCCCATCGATATCTCAGCCTAATCTGAGATCTTGTTCCTTTCACTTCAGGCCAGGGTAGCAAGGTCCTGTATCCGAAGACGAAGAGCATCGCGCTGCCTTCATCGGAGATCATCTTCATTCATCTCTTGCTCATCTTTATTCTATTCATCCTCGTCATCAGATCTATCTCCATCATCATCATCATCATCATCATCTATATTTCTTCTTGTTCGTTCTGAAACTTTGCTCTATTGGCATACTCATCTTCTCCATCGATATCCCACCCATCCAACTCAATCCTAAGGAACTCGTCTTTAGATAAAATCACAGAAGATGTCACGGGTTTAGGGGGTTTTGAAGAACAAGAATGAAGAAGAAGGGTTTTAGGGTGTTACTAATTGTGAGAATGGGGTTTCTCATGGGGTTGACGGGTCCAAAATCAATAGGAGATGGTCATGTGCACAACACATAACCATTTAAATGACTTTTACACCAATTTTTCTCGTCAGAGTGTTATTTGATGGATGAAAAATTTTAGAGATCAACTTGGAAGACATTAAAATTTAAAGGAGTAAAGTAATCTTACGCCACCGTACATTTTTAAATATGTATGTGGTTGATAATGAAATGTAAATAATCACAAACTCATGGATGTTATGTTCAGAATTATGGTGGAGTGAGGGACCACATAATAACATAGCCACAACATTGATACGTCCTAAAACTACATCAGAAGGAGTAGAAAGTTGAGTTATTCTTGAAACTACAAAGGTAAGGCTATATGGTGTATTTGATTGAATGAGAGAGAGGGAGTGTTTGATATGGAGAAGAAGAATGTGGATGTGCTCTGAAGAGATTGAGATGAGCTATAGTTGAAAAAAATATGCCTAACTTATTTGAACTATTTACCATCCATGATCATTGCTTTGATATTTGATTAGCAATGAAAGAAGAAAGAAAATAATGATAATCAGCGAACTAAGTAGTGTAAATTGAAAAAAATGAGTATATTGATATCCCAAAAAATATATTCTATTTTAAAATTTTATTGATCAATTTTTGTGTGACGCTCGGTTGAACTAGTAACCGTACATAATTCTTCTCTTACTATTTGATTGGCAATGATTGAAAAAAAGAAAAAAAATGATGATAACAGCAAACTATGTAGTCAAAAATAATATATTTATGATAATTACACATTTACATATGCATATTGTCACAGTGTGCATGTGACGCGGAGTGGCGATTGAAAATTATTTGTGGAAGAAAAAATTTGGAGTCGCCAGCAATCATTTTAGAGTATCACCTAATTTTAAAATCAAATATTTTGGTCTGTGAAAATTTAAAGTTGGTTCGAGAGTCACTTGCGTGTGGGAAGGGTATTAGCACCCACAAACACCCATTATAAAAATGATTATCAAATTTAATCAAATACTATCTCAATTATGTTTTAAAACAATGTTAAAGAAATTCAATTTTGAAGTCTCATTAAGTATGTCTTGTATCATAAAATAAAACAAAGTAAATGATCTCTAATGAGTGGTACAAAGCCCATTGAAAAGTATTTTTTAGTTTTTTAATTTTTTTTAAAAATCAAAGTATTATTGGCCTTACTCTTGGTATCTCAATAATAACCACTCACCTTAGTAGTTCGAGAAATTTGATATCTCAAAAAACTCAAAGTCCATCATAGTAATTTTTTATTAAAAAAATTTATAATCATGGTAAAATTTCAATTTACGTATAATTTTGTGACACAAACATATACATGTTATATAATCATAAGTGAATAAGTAATGAAGTATAAATATGATAATATAAGATAGCTACATAAACAAAGATCTAAACAAATATTATATTAATACCTAAAAATGGTAAAAGAAATAAATAGATAAAAATATTAAAATCAAATGTAGTTGTATGATGACAAAGTAAAAAAAATGTAAGATAGAAGATGAATATGCAAAACATGTAAAAAAAAGAGGGCTTAAATGAATATTAAAATAAATATATTAAATAAAAGAGAGAAGATGAATATAAAAAAATAAAGGGATGTGGGGGAGAACGGAGGATACACACTCAATTCTTTTTTTCACTTTTAAAATTTTCTTCAATATAATTGTAACATTAAAACTAAAGTTATATTAAATTTTTTTATATATAAATAATTTAGAACTATAAATTTTCCCAAATATATATATATAATTGGTATAATTATACCATTTATATTTTCTTCAATAATTGCTATTCAAATTTCCAAAACTTACGGACGGTAATTAGTTAAACCAAGCGTCATGTAAAAAATAATCGATAAAATTCAAAATAGAATATTTTTTTTATATAAATATACTATTTTTTATTTTGGGACTACTTAGTCACTAATTATCATTATTTCATTTCTTCCTTCATTGATAATCAAATAGCAAAGAAATGATCATGGATGATCACTAGTTCAAACAAGTGTCACTAAAATAGCAACAAGATCTAAAAAAAATGAAAAGACTTGCGAGAACATTAAAAAATTTCAAAGCTCAAATATATGAATTTTTATGTATGAGAAATTATCATAGAGGATTTTCACATCAAATGTACATCTTCAACTCATTAAAGAGTTGATTCACATTGTATTCATTTTACACCCCTCAAAATTTTTATCATCCTCATTGAGTTGATGACAAAGATATCTCATTATCAAATTTGTAGAAATATCATCAATGCACAAAATAAACCTCAAGATTAAGAGTAAAAGATGAAGAATAATGAACAAACACTTATATATGAAAAAGAAAACAAAGACTATGCACTGCGTGAGTATGAGGGAGAGGGGATGAAGAATAAAGAACAATGTGTATATTCAAAATATGAGACTATAACAAAATATGATATCTACAGTTGCCCCCCTTTGTTCATACTTCTAAACTTAGAAGATGGGCAAAAGTGTAGATAAGTATTTTGATTGGTATGAGAAAATAATATATGAAATATTGAAATAGAACCCTCGATTGATTCGGGCTCAATAAAATGACAGAATTATAAAATAGACCTGGATTGACACAGGTTTTGACCGCGACTCAATTCAAGTTTGATTTAACCAGATTAATTGAAAAGAAGCATACCTGAATAGACGCATGCTTCGACCTCAACTCAATTCAGGTTGATTTAACCATATTAATTGAAACGGACCAGGTGCTCACACCGGGCTTCGACCGCGACAAAGTCAGGTTCGATTTAACTGAAGATATTTTGAAAGGAAAATGGACATGGATAGACACAGGCTTCAACCTCGGTTTAATTGGAGTTCGATTTAACCAAAGATATTTGAAAAAGAAACGGACTTAGATAGAAGCAAGCTTTGACGTTGACTCGATGCGGGTTCGATTGAACCATATATAGTTGAAAATAAGTGGACATGGATAGACACAGACTGCCCTCGAGTCAATTTGGGTACGTTTAACCATATTTATTGAAACGGACCAGGCGCTGACACCGAGCTTCGACCGCAACAAAGTCATGTTCAATTTGAACGAAAATATTTTGAAAGGAAAATGGACATGGATAGAAACTGGCTTTGACCTCGACTCAATTTGGGTTCGATTTAACTATATTAATTGAAACGGATCAGGCGCTAACATCGGACTTCGACCGCGACAAAGTCGAGTTCGATTTAACCATAGATATTTGAAAAGGAGACAGACCTGGATAGACGCAGGCTTCTACCTCGACTCGATGCGGGTTCGATTTAACTAGAGATAGTTGAAAAGAAGTGGACCTAGATAGACATAGGCTTCAACCTCGACTCAATTCGGGCTCAATTTTATCGAGATAATGATTGAAACGAACCAGACACTAACACTTCGACCGTGAGTAAGTCGGGTTCGATTTAACCATATTGAAAATTAACAGACCTGGCGCTAACACCAGGCTTCGTCCGTGATTAAGTCGGGTTTGATTTAACTGAAGAAAATGAAGTGGCGTTTGATCTAATGCAGACTTTAAATGCTAAAAAGTCACGTTTGGATTCCGTTTTTCATTTTTAGTGTATGGGCTATTATTCTATTTTAGAAATGAGATTTTTTTTCAAATCATATACATATTCTTAGAATACTATATGAGAAAAAATGTGTATATTCAAAGTACTGGCCCGGATAAAATAAGTTATCTACACACACAGAGATATATATATATGCCCCCCCCCCCCTCATTTTTTTATTTTTTTTCTATTATTTTTTTCCTTTTGGTTTCCTTTCTTTTCATTTACTAACACATGTTGAATCATATATTTATTTCAATTCATTCCTCTTCTTTTACATGTTCTATATATTTTTTTTATCTTACACATCATCTTTAAATTTATCCCATATTTTATTTTTTTTCTTTTCACCCCTTTTTTGACTTTATAATTGTTATTTTTATTATTGATTTTTATTTATGTATCATTGCATGTTGTCATATGATTATTATCTCATTTTCTTATCATTAGAGTTAATGATTGTATATGTATGGATTAAAAGCTTAACAATTAGATCTAAATTTTGTTAATTTTATTATTTAGTTTTCAATAAAAAAATCATATGATGGACTTTGAGTTTTTTTCTCGAACTACTGAGCTGAGGAGTTATTTTTCAGATATCGAGAAAAACTCCAATAATACTTTGATTTTTAAAATAAAAAAAATAAAAAATGAATTATTTTTTAATGGTCTTTGTACCGCCCATTAAAATCATTTATTTTATTTCATTTTATAATACAAAAAATACATAATGGGATATTCAAAATTGAATTTCTTTAACATTGCTTTTAAAATATAATTTGAATAGCATTTGATTAAATTTAGTACCAATTCTTTACGATGAGTGTTGTGAGGTGCTAATACCTTTCTCACACACAAATGACTCTCGATCCAACTTTGAGTTTCGTAGATCAAAATTTTATTTTAAAATTAGGTGATCAATCACACTCTAAAATGGTTGGTGACGACTACAAAAATATTTCTATATCTTATTTTTTCAATCGTCACTCCGTGTTGCATGCACATTGCGAAACCAATTAGATTGTCATTAATAATCAAATTAAAAATAATCAAAATATGAAAATAACATCTTAATCATTGATGATATTTAAATATATTTATGATTGACACTTCATTTTGTCAAATAAACTTTATTTAAAACTTAGATATCCATGATCAATAACATATACGAGTGATACTACACGTGTCTAGAAAAAGTGTAGACTCATCTTCCCTCTCCCCAAATATGTAAAAAAACGGCTAGCTTAGAATTACAATTAATCATTTTAGAAGCAAATTGCGTGAGGCAGCGCATAGTAATATATTAATTCAAGTGATGTCTTGTTTCCTTTTAAAAGACAGGCGCAAAAGTAGGTGAATTGATCAACTAATTAAAAGGAAGAAAAATTGAAAGATTGATTGAAATAATTATTATAAAAGAATGAAACAATAAGATGGGAACTAATAGAAGCCAAGGAAAGTAGATACAGTTTGATTAATAAATTGCTAATTAATAAAATATATCAAAGAAAATGTCATAGTAAAACTATCCTTAACGTAAAGAGGATAATAACAGTTCTTGGAATATACATATATCAAATGTATATTCTTTTGACAAGTTTACATTCCAATTGTATTAAGTTGCGCAAACCATTGAGATTTCTCACCTACACGTCTCTCTCTCTTTCTCTCTCTCTCAACTTGGGTTAACATCATGGTTAGAGAAAACTTTTGTTTCTTATTTTTGGTTAAAATTTCAAATATTTCATGTACACGTATTCAAACTATATTATCATAAGTTATTTTATCAAACAAAACGCTCTATATTGAATTTACCATGTCCTTGAGAAATATAAACGGTTGACAATATATGATGTCACTGTATTTTTTTGTCAAATGGTTGGTACAGTTGTTAAATTTGTACACTTACACATTAAGATGATGGTTAATCATAGTATCTTTAACTTAAAAAATTAATATATTATCTGGTACCAGACTATTAAACGAGGTCTCAATATATATAAAAAGTTAATACATTCATGGTTGCCAAACCCATTAATCATATCAACAAAAAAATATCAAAAAAGCTTCTTTATTCCCAAATATAATAAATATAAATTATTTTTACTTGATCCCTTTCATGGTTATCTTGCCGCTCTCCAAAGTGAATTTGTCAGATTTGAACTGAATTTTACTGGATTAAATAGTATTATCAACTGTTTGGTTTTATATCAGTTAAAAAATTGTATTACTTGTATATTATTTAATACAAGATGGTATTGGATTCTAAATTTGTTTGTCATCATTAAATCCACATAAATTTATTAGAAGCTTATAACATGTTATTTTGTACTTTTCAACAACAAAATAAATAAATCTCATTCATTCTCTATAACAATAAAAAAAGTGTTGAGAAAGCATATGAACTTATCTATAACAATAAAAAAATATAGACTTTAGAGAGGTTATTAACTATTAGCCATCTCTTCCACAAATGATTATGCAAAGTCCACACTTGAAAAGGGTTTATTTCTTCTGTCTCCTAAGCTTATGCTTCACAATAATTTAGTACATAGACATCTGCCAAAGCTTTTCAAGTACTATATATGATTATCGTCTTGACCTCTTCTTTTTCTTTCAATACGGAGATGCGTGTTAATACCTAATAAACTCTATTTTATTAACATATATATGCAACAAAAATAATTCAGAATTAATTCTTTTAACAATATTTTAGCTTCTTCCTTCTTATTTGGCTAAGTACTCGGAATATTCATGGTCTGCTTATTTATTCCTTTACTTTCGGTTTTTAAAAAAGGGGTTTAATGCAAAAACACCCCGAAAATTTTATCTCCTGTAGAGGAGTGCCTGGGACGGGAAACTATGGTTTTTGACAATTTTCGTCCCATCTCAGACAATCCTGTCCCATTCGAGATGAGACAAGATTTTTTTGTCCCATCCCATCTCATCCTGTGAGAAGGATAAATTCCAAGTCGGATGAAACATGACGGTTCACGATTCAGGATGGGACGAGACGGCGGGACAAGTCTATTTTAGGCCGGTTTAATTGGACTTTATTTTCCTAGGGATTTTTGGACTAAAATTCCCTTCCACAACTTAAAACTAAAAAATGAGCTAAAATTCTAAGAATCAAGTTAAGATCAAAGGTTAAAATATTAAGGTTAAAAGATTAAGGGTAAAAAGAGAGAGAGAGAGAAACACTTTAGGTTACTTATAGAAGTATTGGGACGAATGACACAAGTCAGTTTTTTGAACCTCATCTCATATCTCGTCCCATCCCGTAGGGGACATTTTTGACCCCGTCTTGTGACGGATTAGAAACTCGCCCGGTCCCACTCAATTCGAGATTGTTTCGCGAGATGGAACATGATTTATTTGATAAAGAGACAACAAGTTTCGACTTTATATGGATGCTGATTAATGTGCAAAAACGGATGGGATTGCTTTAAGGCGCGAACTCATTTACTTTGTTCATTCATTTCAACTATTTTATCCTCAACAACTCAATCAGTCATAACCACTCGGTGGTTCCTTATGATTCGGGTTAGTCAATCACAACTACTTGACTGCACTCTGAACCCTCACTCCCGTTCTAATGTTCTGTCTTGTCCAGGAGGTAATGATTCTCCGTTCTCGAGATATTGGTTCCCGTTCTAGAAGTGATGATCTTCCATTCCAGAAGCGATAGTCATCCTGCTTCAGCATTCTTCCCCGTTCTGACGAGATCTTCTGTTTCAGCGTTCTTTATGTACACGTCTTGGGTAGTTTTTTCATGTTGAGTAATTTTACTCATTTTGGTCCCTTTTCAACACATGACACATCTCTGTTAGAACCCAACTTGAAAGATAATGATAGAGTTAAAAATATATCAAAGAAGAAGCTAAAGAAGGAGCAACAGTCGCACAACAATTAATGTATCATCGTTGAATAAAAGATGAAATGGAGTAAATTTGCTTATCCTAAAAGTTTATGAAATAAAATTACTCATTTTAAAGTTTATGTATGTAAATTACTAATCAATATAAATTTATGCTTATAATTTGAATTTAAACCTATTTTTGTCTTGCCACCTACGGAAATGGAAGTAACATACTAATGTACATATCTTTCTCTTTGTGCCAATAAAATCGAGAATTTTTATTGGTTTTATTACTCACGTCCAAAAAAACAAATGTTATAGGTGTTATTTTCAAAGTCCCATTTAATTAATTATCTCTCATATCCACACAAATCTTTTCAATATCTTAATTAAAAAAACAAGCACTTAATTAAACTTTTGATGCTGACTCCAAGGTACCCAATCCACCTAACTAAATTTTGACGATTTTCCAAATAAAATAAAATTTGAGAATTCCATGAATCTATTAATTAATATAAGAAGAATTTATTTATTCTGAATTAAAACATTGACATTATATTTTCGTATTTAATTTTAAATGTATCGAGAATTTTATCGTTTTCTTAATTTTAAAAGCTAGCGTTGAAACAGAGGACACACAAAGCAGTCTATTTCAGAAAAGCAAAAACCACACACAAAGATAGAAAATTTATTAAATGCAACCAGTCTTTGGATTTTCTTGTGTGCTGCTGGCTGTTGTGTCTCCACGTCATTGGCTAATTTCTTGTCTTGTTGTTTCTGAAGGAATGATTATGAACACGTGCACTGACACCATCGAAAGTCACACGTGGCTTTGGTGGCATGGTTTTTATCAAAGAAATTATATCTAAAAGAAAATTTGGTTAGGTTAATGAATTATGATTGATAAGTTAGTTGTTGGAGTTGATATTATATTTTAAAGGTTGTGGATTCAAATCGTATTTTTTTTATCTAAATGAGTTTATGATGAAAAAAAATCTTAAAATCTAATATCAGGAATGGATTAATGTGTGAAATTCTAAGTCCATAATTTTTTGATGAGATTAATTTAAGATTACTTAAAACTATGATCACTACATAAATTGCAAATGTGATAATTCAGTGACATATAATTATTGAAAAGTTATTATCTATGATCGCGGCTACTAAACAGACTTATAATACGATTAGAACTTACAATCTTAATGTGTGAAAATTTTAATAATAACTCCCGTGACAAATCATGTTGTATTTTTTTCCGCATTAAATTAGATATTGACGTTTTGAGCTTTTCTTGGGTCAATATAATAAAAACTAAGGTTAACTACTTGATCAAAGTCTAAAACTTTTAAGATATAAATAAATAAGACTATGACGTACAATTATATTTAAACCAACCAAAATGACTCGACGCTGACTAATAATACCCATTACATCCATCTACTTGGAAAATTACGTGTGATGTTAGTAATATAGTTATGAATTTCATATCTAGGGTTGAATGTCCCAAATTATAGGTCGTTCTCCAATCACATTTTAAAATATTTTTCTTTTAGTAAAATTATCGTCGGCACTTCAAAAATTTTGTGATATGTGTTTTTTACACAAAAATTTGTTCTGTTTTTTCTTGTCAAAGAAAAGAGGTGTAAAAAAAATACCCCAACAAAAAAAATCTCCAAAAAAAAAAGATGATACATAAATGTAAGGGGCATACTCCATAGCAATAAGACAAAATCCTAAAAAATAATATAGAAATTAGTAGGTATATTAAGACATCTCAGCTAGGCTGGCACCCCCTAAGAACCTTAAGAGAGACCATAAGAACATTTCAGCTAGACTGACAACTCCTAAGCACCATCGACTAGGCTCATTAAAACATTAACCGGAAAAAACGTCAACGGAGAAAACTCAGCAAAAGAAAAAGAGTACCAGCCAGATTCAATAATGAAATAAAGACCTAATATCACCTAAAGAAAGTCATAAAGGAAGACAATCGTCTCACACCTTACACTCACAGGAAAATCCGCGGTTAACAAAGTTTTGTTAAATTTAACGTTTTATGTACATCATTCACACTTTTTTTGTTCAACACATTATTTATATTGTACTAAATTCAGATGACATTTTTATTATTTTATGTAAATTATCGTTGCATAGCGTTGAGATTATAATTAGTCTCTAAAACATAAATTCACCGGCAAAATTTAATTCGTCACATTTCTTATAATGAATAATAATATGTAATTGATAGGTTGTGAATCTCAACTGAGAAATTAATTATCTAATATTTCTTTTTAAAAAGACTTTGATGATATTTTTAAGGGGAATTGAATTACTTTTTTAGGCTGAGTTGCTTTAAGTCTCTCAGATTTTGTATAACAGTTGGCTTAAAAGCTGATTAGGGGTGTCATTGTAAAATAACAAAAGTGTATGGAGTATATAATTATCTTGTTTAGCCTTTATTTGTAATCACTTGTTGCTTCCATAAATATCATTTTGTAAAAAAAAAATTCAAAACCGTTCTTTCTTGAACCATGTTTGCAATTTTTAAGTGTCCACTTATCACCTCGTAATTAAGACCAATTTAATACTCTAAAATACACGTGTCATATACCAAGCCTATATTTTTCACCTCGTAATTAAGAGCCTAATCAAGATTTATTTTTAACCTTATGTCATGTTTATAATTTGATCAAGTCGCCTTAATGCAAGTCCCTAATTATTTCTTAACCCCTTAATAACAATGTCAATCACAATTAAATTGCATTCCCTTTTAGCAAGAAATAATAACAATAATAATAATAATAAATTATCTTTTTTGTAAATGATTTTTTCAACAGTTATATTGAGTTTTAAACCAAATAGGAACGGAAATAAATTCACACTTTCAAATTTGAGTGACTGATAAAATTTTATGCACGTAAATATACAGTTTTTTATTACATAAATAAATGTATAATTATATAATATTAGTGATAAATTGTCACTAAATTTTAGTCAATTAAAGTAATTTATTTAATTCTCATGAGGATAGAATTTTTAAACGTCCACCTTCAAGAAAACTATAAAAATTCCAAATTGACATGTTTAATTAGTCTTTAAACCCAATTATTATATAGATTAGTGAAATATTTTAGTGAGTATACAGCCTAATTAACATGGATGAACATTTTAATTAAACCCTTCTCTTTCTCTTTCCATGAAAACCCAGCTGGTAATGTTGGAAGCCTGTCTCGAACCAGACAAAGCATTCCCAAGCATTGACAGACTCCATACTCTTTCATTGCTATCTAGCTGTAATTAATATGTAATATTACATTAATTCTTTTATTTATAGAAATATATACAATAACTAAAATATAACATAATACAGAATCAAGATAAGAAAATGAATCCCAATATATGATATCCTTTACTGTCACAATCATAAATTCCAATTCACATTTCAATCCTCAATAGAAATTGAAAACAATAAAAATAAATAAAAGATTTGCTAAGGGAATTTTTTTTCCAATTCTCCTTCTTATCATGATCCTTCAATAATATAAGGATGATATACTAATTTGAATTTCTATTCTAAAATCAGAAATTAATTCTGAACTGATATTGAATGTCAAGTTTCCAGGAAACCAGTCATTCGAAGAATCGAATTCCGAACTCGGCTTAAATCTCGTCCCTTTAGCGTCCTCCCGTTGCCCGTGCACACCGAAAACGCTATCTTTCCTTCAACTCTCCGTCCGACGATGACGTGAGGCGGTACCATTTCTCCGTCCTCCCACTCTTCTTCGAGCTCGTCCTCAGCGGCATACTGGAAAATACTTTCTGGGATTTTTACAGGAAGAGAATTTGCCATTTTATTTATCTTCTTCTTCTTGTTGTGTATGGCCCATGAATTATGACGTTGAGGTGCAAGGATCACGTCGTGGAAATCAAAACGATTATTGTTTTCATGAACGGGGTATCGACGGTGGTCGGAGAAGATAACGTCGGATTCTTGGAACTCTTCGGCCATGAGAAAGTGAAGAAAAGTGAGAGAAAAAATGGGAAAATTGAGGGGGTTTGAGTTTAAGGGAATGGAACAGTGGTTGAGGTTTTGAAGAGGGAATGAAAGAAAAGTTTAGGATTTTATAGGGAATTGGGAGAGAGAGAATCTAAATCGTAGTTAGCACACTTTTGATTCATTGTGTATTTGTATGTTTGTCAGTTGACGTCACTCTAAAGGGATTGAGTGTGGTCCCCCCTCTCTATCTCTAACTTAATCTCCTTTCCCTCACTAAAATTGTGAAATTCCATCAACAAACTTTACTTGTATGGAGAATTAGACCAGTTGGTAAAGAAATATTAATTTTAATCGCCACCGAGTGTTTGATTCCTGAGAAAAATAGTTGAAGCACTCTTAAATGCATATGTGGAGTGCATCCTTAGAAGAGACTAGTCGAGATTCAAATAAATTTATAATTTAGGAGAGTTGTCATATTGTATTTATTGATTCATATAATCAACAATTTTATAAAAAAAAAAGGCTCTGACATCCTGATTGGTAAATAAAAGGATGAGATAACTTTTGATTAATAAGGTGCAACTAAGTTCATACAAAAGTGTGAGTATCAAGATAATATTACCACTGATAAAATACATTTTGAAAACTCTAATTATTATGACATGATTTTAGTCCTTCTGAATTTAAATTTCTTTCCAAACAATCGTCAAATTAATTAGTAATGCAATAGAAGTACTTCTATTAACCTCAAGCTTTAAAGTTTCATGCGATGTTAATGTTCTAACAAAATAACACATTATTGAATTTTCATATGATGTTAATGATCTAGACGATTGAAGAACATTTGATTGTTAATTATACCGACAATAGAAAAATGTTTAAGTACCAGACTTAATGAAATGGCTTAAATACAATATTTAAAATTATTAATTAAAAATAAAGATTTAAAAAACTAAGTTTGGAATGAGAATAACTTTTAAGAACCATAAGCACATTTTACCCTAATTAATGTTTGCTTGGTTTTAAGGTGTTTTTTTTGTCTGTTTATGATGTGTTGTCATATTATATCATTTATAAATTACTCGGTTTACTAAAAACAACTAGATTACTTAAGGCTCACGGATTCTTGTTGTAGCTTTTTGGTTAATACATTGACTTGACTAAAGTGGCTCAGCTTTGATTGTCTCTTTGCTTTGTAATTCTTGGGATATACATTTGTTTTTTCAGCTATGAAATTCTTTTTGGGATTTAGAATCTTAAAAATAAAATTATAATCTTTTCATTTGTTTACAAATTTGCCTTGTTTGCAATATCACATCCATGCATAAATTCTGAACCAAAATGGTAAATTTGTACTTTAAAAGTTTTGTGATTAAGCTTTATATACACAATGAACATATATAAAATCTCCGTCAAGCTACGTGTGCAAATAAGAATCGATCAGAAGAGAATGTGAAGATTTTCATCGTGGTAGAACGTGAAAAAGAGAATCAAGACTGTAGGCACGATCTTGACGGTTAGAGTTGATTTAGTAGTTAAAATTAATGTACATGTGTAACGCTCCGATCCCCGAGGGTTAAACATATGTGTAATTTCATAATTTTGAAATCTTCAATTCGAATCAAACCCTAATTTTGAGAAAATTCTCAAATTGAAAATTCGTAATTTACCATGATGGGAAAAATCCTGACCTTAAATAGCGGAAGCATTAAACTTATCCATGATCAGAATCTTAATCATAAAATAGCAGAAGCGATAAAGTGTCTTAAATGCATAATTAATAAAACCTCAAAAAACTGAATTAAATTCTGAAA
This sequence comes from Datisca glomerata, assembly GCA_003255025.1. NCBI lineage: Eukaryota > Viridiplantae > Streptophyta > Magnoliopsida > Cucurbitales > Datiscaceae > Datisca > Datisca glomerata. Next base: position 1,724,707 of record QANY01010600.1, read on the forward strand.
TAACGTCAGAACTTGAAATCCATAATCCATGAAACTTTCACTCACATAATTCATTGAAAATCATATCGTAAAATAAACTACTTGAATAACCAAATTTAACATAAAATGTTTTCCTAAGTTTTTAATCAAATCATAAACTGAAAACATAAATTCATCTGATCTAACTGGTTATGACAGTCTCCCACTCATGCTGCTCGCCATCACCATCTGCATCATAATTAACTGTGGGAGAATGAGTATTTTAAAATACTCAGTAAGCAAACTCACATAATAACATGTATCCACATGTCATAAATGCAATCATGATATAACATAACTGAACTTGACATATAACATAAATGAAATAAAGTAACGTACTTGATCATGGCATAACATAACTAAACTTGACATATAACATAAATGAAATAAAGTAACGTACGTGATCATGACATAGCATAACTAAACTTGACATATAACATAAATGAAATAAAGTAATGTACTTGATCATAACATGGTTTAACATAGCACGCAGATAACACGTGTCTCAAACAGAATGATTTAACAATATTAATCATATCTTGGCTTGTCATATCTTCTAGTTAACAACCTAATCAGAACCGACCACACGTTAACTGAAACACATCATGACGAATTGGGCGACGAAACAGATGGCACACATCGAGCGACGAAATAGATGACACTCATAGGTGATGAAAAACGTGAACATATGGCACCTCATGAATGACGGAAAATATTTACAGATGACACCCAATGAATGACCAAAACATGAACAAATGACACCCTATGTGTGACGAAAGCACGAACAGATGACACCCATTCGTTTAACAGAACATAACATGAACAGTCATGATTCCTTGTTAACTAAAGATCATGCTTAAGTTCATATTTTACTTAATTACCACTTGAATGAATTAACCTCATAACTTGCAGAATCCAACGTATGACAAAAATTAATCAAATAATGCATATTGATACATATAACAAAATCAAACACGATAACATACTACGTAAAATCAGTCATACTCAGACATTTATCTCATGATAATCACATTAATAACTGAACAGAAATCAATTACCAAAGTGTTAACGAAATATAATAATTATCAAAAAATGGTTAAACAGATAACAAATACATGATATAATTATAAACATCAGAGTCACATCGTTATATAAGTCAATTTACCCAAACATATTTATGAAAGTAACATGCTTATAGACAATTAAAGCTGATGAGAATAACATATGTAAATTCACTTACACAAGCATGTATATTTATCACACATGGGTTACATTATGATATCATTTCACTTACACAAAGTATATATATTTATAACAACGGGAGTCACATTATCATGTAAGCCCACTAGAATGAATTAAACAATTAATGACCTGAAATCTAAAAAAATATAATCACTGAATTGTTTGGAAATAAAACAATATAAACACATTTTTAATATCCTAAAATAGAAAATATAGATTTAATTAAAACAATGTAAAACGGTCAGAACAATGTCGAAAAAACAATAAATCGGGTCTAGAGTCAAAAGATAAAGCTTCGGGTCAAATGGTTCAGCCCAGGCTAGTTCGGACCAGTCAGGTTCGATTTTATCTGATGGACCAGTTTAGACTAGTCCGATTGAGCTGAACCGTTTCAGAACAGAGCAACTGGGTGCAAGACCCAGTAGCAGAACAGAAAGCACGACAAAATATAGGGGAAAGAGAGAGAGAGAGAAAATGAGAAGGAGAAAGAAACAAATAGGGGAAGAAAAATAGTGTGGGGATTCAAGAGGGGAAGAGAGAGAGAGAGAGAGAGGGATGTACAGAGAAGCAGAGAGAGACAAAAATAAAGAGAGAGAGAGAGAGAGAGAGAGAGAGAGAGAGAGAGAGACAGACAGACAGAGGACGGGAGAAAGGGAAACAGAGGGAAGGGGAAAAGGAGCCTCGGTGATAAACCACCAGTGATGGCAGAAGCAAAGAGAGTGAGAGAGAGAAAGAAGAAGGATGCAGAGAGAGTCAGAGAGAGAGAGAAATGAGAGAGAGATAATGAGAAGGAGAAAGAAACAGAGAGGGGAGAGAAAAGAAAAGCAGTGAGGGAATGAAGAAAGAGCAAGGGGATAGCTGAGAGAGAGAAACAGAGGGACAAAGGGAGAGCAACAAAGAGTTACAGAGGAAAAGAGAAGAGAAAAACATAGAGGGGAAGAAACAGGGAGAGGAAGATGAAGCAAGAACGAGAGAGAGAGAGAGAGAGAGAGAAACAGATAGAGAAAGAGATTAAAGAAAGAAAGAGAAGATTACCCAAATTCAATTAGAGAGAGACCAATGAATGAGAAGAGCTGCTAGCTTACAGGTCTGTGCGGGGGAGGAGAGGCTGCGAGAGGGATGGGAGGGCTGTGAGAGAAGAAGTTGTTGTTTTGGAATATATATATATATATATATAATAGGTTAAAGGTTGGTTTAGGGTGTATATACATGTAGTGTGAGTAAATTTCAATTGAGGGTTGAGATTGCTTAATCAATGATAAAATAGAGTTAGGGTAATACTATGGTATTACATAAGCATATGGTGTGAGTGAGCTAAAATTTTATAATATAAATTAAAATTCTTTTAAATTGAATAATTGAAATTTAAACTAAACCATATATAATTAAAATTATTATACCAAAATTACAAATAATCACTTTTAAAAATCAAATTTTAAAATCATTTTATCTTTTAAATTAATTTTACAAAAATGCTCATTTACGAAGAGTCAGGATATTACGACATGATTCTATGAGAATATTCTGTAAATAAAGTGATAATCCCGCAAATATGAGGATATAAGGAGGCAGACAAGATGCTAAACGAGAGGAAAAAGAGAATAGTAGGAACATGTAATATGAAGATGGGAAAATCCAATCCCAACTTCACACAAAAGAGACAACGGGGCGGGGGGAGCTTGTCCGCTGAAAGTCATAAAGGAAAAGGCTGTGGAAGAGATGTTAGAAAAAAGATGATGGAGATGAGGAATCTGGGGAGTACGAGAAATGCCAACCTCGAATCGCTCACCCGAACTCAACTGAGTTCGGAGATCCTGACAACCCCAATATTGAAGAAATTTGTGGTGCCTAAATTTAAATGTTATGAAGAAAAGTTTGATTGGTGGACCATCTTAAACAATTCAAACAAGTTATGGAGCTTCATCAGCAAAAGGATAGGCTAATGTGCAGAATGTTCCCCACCAGTCTAGACAAGACTGCCATGAAATGATATCATTCTCTTCCCCCTCACACTAAATTACTAACTTTATTGTCATATCTTCTATCTTTTTAGAGAAATACTCTACTTACCGTGCAGTGATGGATGACACATAGTACATCTTGACTATCTTTGCCAAAAAAGGAGAATCCGGAAAAGAATATATTCACAGATTTAAGTGAGAGATGGCCAAGGTGGAGAACTACGATGACCGAGTTGCCAGACTGACTTTCAGACGAGGGCTGGATCCAAACTCACCCATCTTTGAAGATTTGTCAAAGGTAAAACCATTGACTATGGATGAAATGTTCCAACCGATTCAAACCTACATCACATTTGAAGAATAAAAGAAAAGCTTGTTGAAGCTAATAGAATGGAAGAATGAGTAATCTCGAAAAGGAGAAAAGTATTCTAAAACTGCCAAGTGCGATAGGACTGAGAGCCTACAGACGATGTCCATCCCAAAGATAAAGTCTATACACCTTTCACGGTGTCAAAAATCATGTTCTCGATATGATCAAGGATAAGTGTTCGTTGAAAATGTCAGCCCCGCTCATAAAGGAACCAAATTATAAAGATAAAGATAAATACTGCTTTTACCATATGAGCAACATGCATTACATGGAAGACTACTATCAACTTAAAGATTACATTGAAGGAATGGTCAAGGACGGATACCTTCATCAGTATGTGAAAAAAGAAGAGCTGAAATGAGAAAACGAAAAGGAAACTTGTGATGGAGGGAAACGAGATAACGAGAAACAATCTCTTCTGATTTTCGATACAAATATCGCCTTGACTGAACAAGAATGAACCACCAAGAAGGAGAGGAAAGTATATTGTAAGAAGCCCATGTTGGAGGGACGCTGGGAAAAATGACGCTCTTCGAGTGACAACAGGAATCTACCATTGATATTCGATGACTTGGATTTGGAACATGAGGGGCGTCGCAATGACACCTTAGGCATTTCGATGTAAGTTAGAAACTGCTTATTGAGGAGAGTACTAGTTGATGATGAGAGTGGTGTCAACATTTTACACCGTTCTACGCTTGAGAAGATGTCCATGGGGGATCAGTAGCTGCAGGGATTGTGGCAACCACTAATATGCTTCAATATGGCAGTCAACTACTATGAAGGAAATTGTTCTCCCTGTAAATGCAGAACCTTTCAATTATCTTACAGAATTTGTGGTATTAGGCACTTCATCCCCATACAACGCTATATTGAGGAGGACCTGGCTGCACAAGATGAGAGTATCCATCTCCAGAAGGAATCAAAACCATAAAAGTGAGATTAAGGTGTTGCCCGTATTTGCGCTGTAACTACAGTTGAATCCGTCAAAAAAAGGACAATGGAAAATATGATGGAGGAGCAGAGGTGACTACGGAACAATAGTAATCACAAGAAGACGAGCAGGTGGGTCTGAGGTATGAGGCATTAGAAGAGACTAAATCTATCAGCCTAGATGAGGAAAACTGGAAGACGACCAACATCAGGGCCCACCCTAAGCAAACGAAAAAAGAAAGATTGATGATTTTTTAAGGAAGGAACAAATACACTTTCAGATCTATGACACAAGAGATAACATGTATTCCTAATAAAATAATATGACATAAATTGAATGTAGAACCCTCTGTCAAACCAGTAAAGCAACGAAAGATGACTTTCGCTCCGGAACAGAACATGGCAACCAAAGAAGAAGTGGAAAAACTTTTGAAAGCTGACTTCATCCATGAAGTGGATTATCCGGAGTGGCTCGCCAATGTAGTCATGGTAAATAAGAAGAACGAAAAATGGAGGATCTGAGTGGACTTTACTGATCTCAATAAAATCTATCTAAAGGATGAATATCCGTTGCCAAGAATAACCAAATGTGAATGCCACATCAGGACACGAGCTCATCAATTTCATGAACGCTTTCTCTAGATATAACCAGGTGAAAATGCTTCAACCTGATCAGGAAAAAACCACATTTATAACTGAACAATATATTTTCTGTTATAAAATAATGTCGTTTGGGTTAAAAATGCAGGTGCGACTTACTAGAGACTTGTGAACAAGATATTCCACAAACATATTGGAAAAATTATGGAAGTTTATGTGGATGACATGCTGGTGAAATGTTGTAAACGTGGAGACCACTTCATGGATCTTGATGAGGCTTTCTCAATCTTAAAAGATAGCTCTATGAAGTTGAATTCATAGAAATGCACTTTTGGCCTAGCAGTGAGAAAGTTCTTAGGTCACCTGGCACGCACCGGGGAATTGAGGTTAACTCCGATCAAGTAAAGGCCATCATGGAGATAAAGTCCCATAGAAATCGAATGGAGATACAAGGTCTGCTGAGAGGTTGGTGGCTCTAAAAAGATTTCTCTCGAGGTTAATGGATAAGTGAAAGCATTTTTTTCAAAGTTAAGAAAAAATTCCATTGATGGATGGGATGAAGAATGTGAAGAGGCACTCAAAAGACTCAAGTAATACTTGTCAACTCCCCCATTGTTATCAAAACCAACACTTGGTGAACAACTACTTCTGTATGTAGTTGTATCATAGATGGTTGCCGGCACCGTTCTTATCAGAGAAGAAGAAAGGAAACAAAGACCCGTGTATTTCTTGAGCAAGATTCTGGTAGGAGCCGGAACTCGATACAAGAGAATGAAGAAATCAGTACTGGCCTTTGTGACAAATGTGAGAAAGCTGAGGCCTTACTTCCAAGCGAATGGAGATACAAGCGATTGGAGATACAAGGCCTTTGTTACACTCACCTGAAGTCGGCAGGAGAATGACAAAGTGGGCAATAGAGCTTGGCCAATATGAAATCCATTATGAGCCAAGAACATCGATTAAGGGGCAAGTTCTAGCTAACTTTGTAGTGGAATTCACCAATGTTGAAAAGGAAGTCGACAACAAACCACAGATTAAAGGTGAAAATGAGACATGAAAGCTATACGTTGATGGAGCCTCGAATAATGAAGAGGGTGAAGCGGGAAAAATGCTACAGTCCCTATTCAGAGAAACAATAGAACACTTCATCTTCATTGGTTTCAATGCCTCGAATAACAAAACGAAGTATGAAACCTTGATAGTGGGAGTCTCCCTGCAATGAAAATTTGAGGTAACAGATATAGAAATATTCTATGATTCAATGCTTATCGTGAAACATGTTACAGGAGAATTCACGACGAAAGATGAAACAATGATTAGTTACTTATAATGGGCAAATGTGTTATTAAGTCTTTAGAAAAGCTTCAAGATTCTTCAGATCCCAAGAACACAAAATGGACACGCTAATGCTTTGGCGAACCTGGGGTACTCAATGTTATTTTCACGTAAAAGAAATGTACAAGTAGAATTTTCTCTAGAAGCCAAGTATCTTGTTCCCGTTTAAGGAACTGGCAGATGTGGATGTCAAAAGGGAATCGAGTTGGCAAGATAATGTAGTTTACTAGTTAAAAGATGCGGTGATGCCTGATAATAAACTTCTTGCAAGGAAAGTCCAACAACAAACTACTGGGTATTGCTTAATTAATGGGTTATTGTATAAAAGATCTTTTTCAGGTCCATTGAAGTGTCTAAGGGAAGAGGGAGCATAATATGTGTTAGCTGAGATCTACGAAGGGTTATGTGGGAATCATACTGAGGGTTATTCATTAGCTCATAAAGTGTTGAACGAAGGGTAATATTGGCCAAAATGCACCAAGACACCAAGCGATATGCAAAAAATTGTCACAAGTGCCAATGCTTTGCACCCGTAGCTAAGATGGCTCCTGGAGCACTCAACATATTGGCAAGCCCATGGTCGTTCATGTATTGGGAACTTGACATTATTAGACCACTTCCTGTGGCGCCAGCTCAAAAATAGTTTTGTTTGTGGCAACAGACTACTTTACTAAGTGGATTGAAGTTGAAGCTTTCACAATGATTCATGAATAAGAAGTAAAATGTTTCATGTGGAAAAAACATAATATGTAGATACGAGATTCTGTGAATTCTCATTTTTGACAACGGAATTCAATTCACGGGGAAGATAGTGAAAACCTTCTGTGAAGACCTCAGAATTGCTAATCGATTCTCTACGTCATATTATCCACAAGGGAACGGACAAGCTGAAAGGTCGAATCATATTGTACTTGACAGCATGAAGAAATGATTAGAATCGGCTAAAGGAAAGTGGGTAGAAGAAATACCAGCGATATTATGGGCGTACAGGACCACCTTTAGGGAAACAACATGCGAAAGATATTTTTCTTTGACATACGGAACAAAAGCAATAATATCGGTTGAAATTGGAAGCACAACTATGAAATTAGAATTAATTGAGCAATAAAATGAAGAACTTCTAAAGGAAAATCTTAATCTGTTGGAGGAAAGAAGAGAAGAGACTCTGATTCAGATGGCCCATTATAATCAGAAAAGAAAAGTTACTTCTGAAGAAGTGTTGGAAAACGGGAGTTCTAGAAATGGAATCTAGTTCTGAAGAAAGTCTTCCAAACAGAAGAAAAATTCAGACCAACCTGGGAAGGGCCATAGATTGTCAAAAGAATTAGTGGGAGCAAATAATTTTACTTGACAATGGGGGAAGAAGGAGGAGAAGGAGCAACTGGAGCATGAGGAGCTACGGGAGAAGAGGGAGCAACTTGGGATGAGCTGGATACGTCAGTTCTCAGCTAGAGATGCGCTTCGACATGTCAACGCTCTCAGTAGACGTTTAAGTCAGGGTATCTTGTTCTACTTCTTCACGCTCTTGCTTAGTAGAAACATAAGTACTTGGAACAGAAAGAGTAGGGGCAGAACGAGAGGAAGGAATGGGAATACTCCACGGAATATGAGATGAGGATAGTTGAGCAGATGTTATCGCAACGAGAGTTTGGGCAAATGCAATGTTGACTTCTCTCATTGGGTCGAGGAGTTCAGTCCAATCCCCTTCTGAGCAACGGTAAGCAGCATAGATTCTTTCTTTATATGCCTTGGATAAGTAAGGTCTTTTGTTTTTCATATAATCTGTAAAAAGATGAAATTTGTTAATAAACAAAAATGAGACAGAAAAAATGGAAGAAAGAAGTTAAAGAAAGACTGAGGAACCGGAGCTCTGACAACTTACTGAAAATTATCCATTTTATGAAAATTGTCCAGCAGCCATCACGACCCTAGTTCCCGCCAACCAGTATGGTATCTCGCCCCTAGCCTTTGTCTCCTTTCGGGATCACGGTTATCAGCTGCGAGGTAGTAGCTGTCTTCTCAGCACTTAAATTTGTAACAATATCGGAGTTCATCCACCCCTAAACCTAAGTTGTACCTCCTATTCGTAGCCTCGAAACCAAGGAGTACTCTATAGGAGCTAAGAGTAAACTGAGAAGGGGCAAGGCCTAAGATATGGAAAAATTCATTGAAAAAAGTAATTTGAGACCCAGCCCTATGAATAAAGGGCTAAAGGTGATTTGATATGGAGGACTACATAGGACTCCAATGGCTCTACCTTCTCCTAAGGCACAAATAATGTCTGACGGAAAAACATTCTGATGAGAAGCTCATAAACTGATCGAACTCGGCTTGGGTCCTAACTAGGAAAACAAGAGGTTTGAACTGGGTTCCCTCATCTTACATCACTCAAAAAACCACAAAGGAAAAATTTGTAGAGAATGAGGAAGGATATGAGAAGAACTTACCAAGAGCGAGAGTTGAAAGCGATGAAAAAGTGAAATGAAGGAAACCTTAAATAAACTACGGACGTGAAAGGGAAATGAGAATGCTTTATAAAATTAAAACGGATAAAACAAAGGGACGTTTTGCATGTACTTGATGGAAAGGATCGTGACTGACAGCGAATTGGGGAGAATCATCATTGGAATTGACAAATGAAATAGTGACAGCTGGAAAGGAGGGAAGGCGTGCCCTACTAAATAGAAGATTTGAAACTCGTGCTGTGTGTTCCCAATAAAAGTAACTAGAAATGGGAAGATGAAGCGACTAATAAGAATGATGAGAAGTCGTGTTGTATATCTTCAAGGAGTACGTCATTGATAACAGGAAGCGACAAACGAAAACAACACACGCATTTCCTACTTATATCATTAATTGTAACAAATAATGAAAAAGGAAGGTTATCTTTGTTTGTTATTTATGATTTCAAATTCTAACAAATAATGAAAAAGGAAGGATATCCAATCAAAACCCCCTATCAAAACGCACATGAACAATGAATTACCATCATGACACTACAATGAATAAAATTTTGTTGAGTATAATGGGGGAAATGAGGTATAAAATCCTTGTCAAGCCACGTGTACAAAAGAGAACCAATCATAACAGAAGAGGCTGTGGAAGAGATGCTGGAAAGAAAGATGATGGAGATGATGAATCTGGGGAGTACGGGAAACGCCGACCTCGAATCGCTCACCCGAACTCCACTAAGTTCGTAGATCCTAGCAACCCCAATACCGAAGAAATTTATGGTGCCTAAATTTAAAAGTTTGATCGACGGACCATCTTAGATAGTTTAAACAAGTTATGACGCTACATTAGCATGAGGACAGACTGATGTGCAGAATGTTCTTCACCAGTCTAGACGAGACTGCCTTGAAATGATATCATTCTCTTCCCCCCACACTAAATTACTAACTTTATTGTCATATCTTCTATCTTTTTAGAGCAGTACTTTACCTACCATGCGGTGATGGATGGAACATAGTATAACTTGACTATCTCAGCCAAAAAAGAGAATCCCGACAAAAATATACTTATAGATTCAAGCAAGAGATGACCAATGTGGACAACTGCGATGACCCAGTTACCAGATTGGCTTTCAGACGAGGGCTGGAACCAAACTCACCAATCTTTGAAGATTTGTCAAAGGTAAAACCATTTACTATGGCTGAAACGTTTCAACAGACTAAAATCTACATCACACTGGAAGAAGAAAAGAAAATCTTGTTGAAGCTAGTAGAACGGAGGAATGAGGAATCTCAAAAAGGAGAAAGGTATTCTAGAACCGACAAGAAGAGAACATAAAAAGATAATGAAAGGGACGACATCAAGCGTGATAGGATTGAGAGCCGAAGGAGACATACAGATGATGTCCATCCTAATGATAAAGTTTATACACCTTTCATAGTGTTAATAAATCAGGTTCTCGATATGATCAAGGATAAACCTTCATTGAAAAGGTCAGCCCCACTCATAAAGGAACCAAATTATAAAGATGAAGATAAGTATTGCTCTTACCATATGGGCAACATGCATTACACGAAAGACTGCTATCAATTTACAGATTACATTGAAGGAATGGTCAAGGACGAATACCATCATCAGTATGTGAAAAACAAGAGTTGAAATGAGAAAATGAAAAGGAAAGTCGTGATGGAGGGATACGAGATAACGAGAAACAATCTCTCTAGATCATCGATACGATTATAGCGTTGATTGAACAAGAAAGAACCACCAAGAAGAAGAGGAAAGTATACTGTAAGAAGATCATGTTGAAGGAAAGCCGGGAGAAAGGATGCTCTTCGAGTGACAACGAGAATCTCTCGTTGATATTTAATGACTTGGATTTGGAACACGATGAGCGTTACAATGACACCTTAGGCATTTCGATACAAGTTGGCAACTGCTTATTGACGAGAGATACTAGTTGATGACGAGAGTGCTGTCAACATTTTACGCCGCTCTACACTTGAGAAAATGTCAATGGGGGATCAGCAGCTCCAGGGATTGTGGCAGCTACTGATAGGCTTCAACATGACAGTCGACTACTCTAAAGGAATTATTGTTCTCCCGGTAAACGCAGAACCCTTCAATTATCTTACAGAATTTATGGTATTAGACACTTCATCCCCATACAACGCTATATTAAGGAGGACCTGACTGCACAAGATGGGAGTATCCGTCTCCAGAAGGAATCAAAACCATAAAAGGGAGATCGAGGTGTTGCCCGTATTTATGCTCTAACTGCAGTAGAATCCCTCAGAAAAAGGACAACGAAAAAGATGGTGGAGGAGCAAGCGGCGACTACGGAACAATAACAATCACAGGAAGGCGGGCGGGTGGGTTTGAGGTATGAGGCAAGAGAAAAACTGAACCTATCAACCTAGATGAGGAAAACTGAAAGACAACCAACATCAGGGCCCTCCTTGAGAAAACAGAAAAAGAAAGATTGACGAAGTTTTTACGAAGGAACAAGTACATTTTCGCAACTACGGCACAAGAGATGACATGTATTCATGATAAAATAATATACCATAAATTGAATGCAGGTCCAACTGTCAAACCAGTAAAGCAACGAAAGAGGAGTTTTGCTTTGGAACAGAACATGGCAATCAGATAAGAAGTGGAGAAACTTTTGAAAGTTGGCTTCATCCACGAAGTGGACTATTCGGAGTGGCTCACTAATGTAGTCATGGTAAAGAAAAAGAACGGGAAATGGAGGATCTGAGTGGACTTTACTGATCTCAATAAAACCTGTCCAAAGGATGAATATCTGTTGGCAAGAATAGACCAAATGGTGGATGCCACATCAGGACATGAGCTTCTCAATTTCGTGGACGCTTTCTCCATATACAACTAGGTGAAATTGCTCCAACCTGATCAGAAAAAAACCCCTCATTTATAACCGAACAAGGTACTTTCTGTTATAAAATAATACTGTTCGGGTTAAAAAAATGCAGATGCGACTACCAGAGGCTTATGAATAAGATATTCCACGAACATATTGAAAAGATCATGGAAGTTTATATAGAAGACATGCTAATGAAAAGTTGTAAACGTGAAGATCACATCAGAGATCTTGATGAGGCTTTCTCAATCTTAAAAGAAAACTTTACGGAGTTGAATTCAGAGAAATGCATTTTATCCTAGCAACGGGAAAGTTCTTGGGTCACCTGGTCACCCAACATGGAATTGAGGTTAACCTGGATCAAGTAAAGGCCATTATGGAGATAAAGTCCCCTAGAAGTGGAAAGGAGATACAAGGCCTGACTGGGAGGTTGACGGCTCTAAATAGATTTCTCTCGAGGTCAATGGATAAGTGCAAGCCTTTTTTTTCATAGTTAAGAAAATATTCTATTGACGGTTAGGATGAAAAATGTGAAGAGGCCCTCAAAAGACTCAAGGAATACTGGTCAACTCCCCCGTTGTTATCAAAACCAACACTTGGTGAACAACTACTTCTGTATGTAGTTGTACATAGACGGTTGTCAACACTGTTCTTAACAGAGAAGAAGAAAGGAAACAGAGACCCGTGTATTTTGTGAGCAAGATTCTGGTAGCAGCCAAAACTCGATACAAGAGAATGGAAAAATCAGTACTGGCCGTTGTGACAACTGTGAGATAGTTGAGGCCATACTTCCAAGCACATAGGATAAAAGTGTTAACAGATTCACCGATCAAGAGCATGTTACACTCACTTGAAGTCAGCGGGAGAATGACAACTTGGGCGATAGAGCTTGGCCAATATGAAATCCATTATAAGCCAAGAACATCGATTAAGGGGCAAGTTCTGGCCGACTTTGTAGTGGAATCCACCAATGATGAAAAGGAAGTCGACAACGAACCACCGATCAAAGGAGAAAACAAGACACAGAAGCTATACGTCGATGGAGCCTCGAATAATAAATGGGCCAGAGCAGGAATAGTGCCGCAGACCTCGTTAGGAGAAACACTAGAACACTTCAACTCTGATGGTTTCAATGCCTCAAATAACAAAGCAGAGTATGCAGCCTTGATAGCAGGATCTCCCCACTATAGAAATTTGATGTAACATATATATACATGTTATGTGATTCAATGCTAATCATGTTACATGTTATAGGAGAATGCACAGTGAAAAAGATGAAAGAATGATCAGTTACTTGCAACGTGTGAAGGGGTTATAAGTCTACTGAAAGGCTATAAGATTCATCAGATCCCAAGAACACAAAATGGACACTCTAATGCTTTGGCAAACTTGGGGTCCTTGCTGTGATTCCCGCGTAAGAAATGTACAAGTAGAATTTCTCGAGAAGCCAACTATCTTGTTCCCGTTGAAGTAAGTGGCAGATGCGGAAGTCAAAAGGGAACCAAGTTGGCAAGATGGTGTAATTTTTACTACTTAAAAGATGGGGTGTTGCCTAATGATAAACTTCTTGCAAGGAAATTCCAATAGTAAATTGCTAGATACTGCTTAGTTAATGGGTTATTGTATAAAAGATCTTTTTTAGGTCCATATTTGAAGTGTCTAAAGGAAAAGAAAGTATAATATATGTTATTCGAGATCCACGAAGGGATATGCGGGAATCATACTGGGGTCTGATCATTAGCTCATAAAGTGTTGAACGAAGGGTACTACTGCCTAAAATGCACCAAGACACCAAGCCATATGCAAAAAATCGTGACAAGTGTCATCGCTTAGCTTCCGTAGCTAACATGGCTCCTGGAGAACTCAACATATTGGCGATCCCATGGCCATTCATGTAGTGGGTACTTGACATTATTGGACCACTTCTCATGGCTCCAGCTCAAAAACATTTTTTGTTAGTGGTAATGGACTACTTTACTAAGTGGATTGAAGATGAAGCTTTCACAATGATTCACGAAGAGGAAGTAAAATGTTTCTTGTGGAAAATACATAATATACATATATGAGATTTTGCAAATTCTCATTTATGACAATGAAATTCAGTTCACGAGGAAGATAGTGAAACATTCTATGAAGACCTAAAAATTTCTAATCGGTTCTCTACACCATATTATCCACAGGGGAACGGATAAGCTAAAAGGTTGAACCGTATTATACTTGACAACATGAAGAAATGATTAGAATCGCCTAAAGGAAAGTGGATAGAAGAACTACCAGCGATATTATGGGCGTACATGACCTCCCCTAGGGAAGTAACATGTGAAACACCTTTTGCTCTGGCATACGAAATGGAAGTAATAATACCGGTTGAAATTGGAAGACCAACTATGAAATTAGAATTAAATGAACTATAAAATGAAGAACTCCTAAAGGAAAATCTTGATCTGTTGGAGGAAAGAAGTGAAGTGGCTCTGATCCAGATGACCCACTATAATCAGAAAAGAAAAGCTTACTCCTGAAGAAGTGTTAGAAGACAAGAGTTCTAGGAAGGGGATCTAGTTCTGAAGAAAGCCTTCTAAACAGAAGAAAAATTCAGACCAACCTGGGAAGGGCCATAAATTGTCAAAAGAATTGGTGGCAAGGAGAAGAAGGAGGAGAAGGAGCAACTGGGGCATGAGGAGCAACGGGAGAAAATGGAGCAAGTTGGGATGAGCTGGATGCGTCAATTCTAAGGAAGACGTTACTTTCATCCTCAACCATCCCAAAGATGCTGCTATAGATGTGCTTCGACATGTCAACGCTCTCAGCAAACCTTTAAATCAGGGTATCTTGTTCTACTTCTTCTCGCTCCGAGTCAGTAGAAATAGAAGTACTTGAAATGAAAAGAGTAAGGATAGAATGAGAGGAAGGAATAGGTATTCCCCATGGAATATAAGTTGAGGATGACTGAGCAGATGCTATTGCAATGAGAGTTTGGGAAAATGTAATATTGACTTCTATCCTTGGGTCGAGGAGTTCAGTCCAGTCCTGTTCTGGGCAACGGTAAGCATCATTGATTCTTTCCTTATATGCCTTGGATAAGTAAGGTCTTTTGTTTTTCATATAATCTATAAAAAGATGAAATATGTTAGTAAGCGAAAATGAGACGGAAAAAATGGAAGAAAGAAGTTAAAGAAAGACTGAGGAACCAGAGCTCTGACAACTTACTAAAAATTACCCATTTTATGAAAATTGTCCAGCGGCCATCATGACCCCAGTTCCCGTCAACTAGTATGGTATCTCGTTCCCAGCCTTTGTCTCATTTTGGGATCGCGGTTATTAACTGCCCTCTCCGTTCAAATGGAAGAGGGGCGAGGTAGTAGCTCTCATCTCGACACTTAATTATGTAACAATAACGGAGCTCATCTACCCCTAAAACTAAGTTGTACCTCATATTCATGGCCTCGAAACCAAGGTGCACTCTATATGAGCTTAGAGTAAATTGAGAAGGGGCAAGGCCTACAATATGAAACAATTCATAGAAAAAAAAGTAGAAACAGGAATTTGAGACCTAGCGCTATGTATAAAGGGCGAATGATGATTTGATAACGAGGACTACATGGGACTCTAGTAGCTTTACCTTCTCCTAAGACACAAATAACATCCGATGGAAAAACATTTCGATGAGAAGCTATAAACTAGTTTTGAACTCGGCTTGGGTCCTAACTTGGGGAATGAGAGGTTTAAACTGGGTTCCTTCGTCTTCCATCACTCAAAAACCCACAAAGGGAAAATTTATAGAGAAGGAGGAAGGAGATGAGAAGAACTTACCAAGAGAGAGAGTTGAAAGTGAGGAAAAAGTGAAATGGAGGAAACCTTAAATAAACTGTGGACGTGCAAGGGAAATGAGAATGCTTCATAAAATTTAAAATGGAAAAACGAATGGACATTTTGCATGTACTTGGAAAGGCGTGTAACTGGCAGCGTGATGGGGTGAATCGTCATTGAAATTGACAAATGAAATAGTGACAGCAGGAAATGAGGGAAGGCATGTCTTGCCAAATAAAAGATTTGCAACTCGCATCGTGCGTTCCCAATAAAAGTAATTGGAAATGGGAAGATGAAGTGACTATGAGGAATGATGAGAAGTCGTGTTGTATATCTTAAATGAGTACATCATTGATAACGGGAAAGGAAGCGACAAACGAAAGCCGTGTTGTATTGTTATTTTTGTATGTTATTTATGCTTTCAAATTCCAACAAATAATGAAAAAGGAAGGATATCCAATCAATTAAACCCCCTATCAAAACGCATGTGAACAATGAATTACCATCATGACGCTACAATGAATGAAATTTCATTGAGTATAATGGGGAAAGAGGAACAAGTATAAAATCCTTGTCAAGCCACGTGTACAAAGGAGAACCAATTAGAAGAGAGTGTGAAGATTTCCATCGTGGTAGAACAGAAAAAGGAGAATCAAGACTGTAGGCACGATACAACGCTTAGAGTTGATTTAGTAGTTAAAGCTAACATACATGATTCTAGGAGAGTATTTTGTAAGTAAAATGAAAATCTTGCAAATATGGGGATACTTTTCCATGAATTCAGTGATAATTCTGTTCTAGGAGATATTTGTTTAGATTCTATAAGAGACTATAAATAAAGATTGATTTTTAAACATTCTCATTCGATACAAACAAAACAAACTCTCGTTCATAGCACGGTTATTATCTTTCTCTTCTCTCTTTTCTTATTATGTTTTGAGTATGAGAAAAAAAATCATTTACACACAAAATATGCTAATGTATTCAACAAAAAACGTTCAAAACAAAATCATTAGAAATGTAAATACTCCAAATAATTTCTTTCAAAATTTGAAGTAGGGGAAATGAGAAAAAGAGAGAAAATCAATGGTGAAATTGTCCTATCAATTCTTTTTTAATTTTTTCCTATCATATTCAAAATAAAGACATATTGCAAATTACGGCAATAATGAAGTGGAGTCAGTGTCGCCGAGCCGAGCTGAACGAAGGATTTAGCTTGGGACGACAGCTAAAACGGTTCTAATCATTAACCTGAATGATTGGGGAATCAAATAGAAAAATGGCGTAGCTAAGAAGCTTTTCGGCGTATCTTGCGGCTTATAATCCGCGTCAAATGAATAAGGGTCCCACCTGCCTTTCCATTCCTTGCCGCAAGCCAAAGATTTTGATTTTGAGAAGCCACGTATGTTTGGACACGTCATCCTTCCTTCCAAAGAGAAGCCCTAACCAAGAGTCTCCTAGTTATTAATACTTTGCCTTAATGACTTATTGGAAAGTCAAAGAAGAGAGAAAATTATTGATTACTGATTTCCTTTATTATCTGTGTTTTATAAATTTAGTAAAGATAAAAGATTTGTGGTGATAAATTGTCTTGACTTAGATTGTTAAGCGCTCATACTCATTACCTATATCTTAGATATTGTGAATTTGAGTTATATTTCTCAGTTCTCCTTATAATTTGTAATGTAATTTTGTTAAAAAAAATATTTCTGGGTCCACTTAAAATTAATAATGATTTTATTGAAAAAGGATGATGACTTTACTCAATTTGAAGTAGTAGAAATATTTATGCTATACCACTTTGAAGGTGGACATCAATTATCATTTATCTCATTTTCTTCTTGTCTTAACTCTATCCTTCACATAAACAAATTCTATATTGTAGCTTAGCAACACTAGAGTATGAAGTTGGGTCAGATCTGACTGAATCGTTGCTAAGCAACAATAGAGAATCCAAATACATCATTCACAAAACTAGCTTCTTCTTCATAAATTAACTTCTCATTTTCTCGTCTAAACAACCATCATATAGCTTCCTAGTCCAGTTTTCCCTACTCCATTAGTTATGGCTTTAAGTAATATTTTGGATTGTATTATATGTCATGCCAAATTCAACGCAATGGATATGATACACCAGTTTTTATGACCATATAATGTTATATAGCTATTATTTATAAAATATAATTTAAATTCCTTTTTTATAATTCAAAAAATTTAATTATAGAATTTACTCTAGAAAATTAAATTAAATTATCAATAAATTAAAAATTAAATTAATTTTATAATAATTTAAAAGATTGTTTTTCCTTTTCTCCTGTTACAATTTCCTTTGTTTACCTTCTCATTATTATTTTATCTTTTATTATCTTTACAGTTTCTAAACATTCTCGTAGTATAAATAATTTCACATTACTTATTTATTATTAGTAAAAGATTAAAAATACCATTTTTCAATTAATATACATACCAGTGTGTTTTTATCAAACTATGGTAAATTTGGAGCAAAATTAAAAGAAATTTTTTAGGCATTCTCAAACATTGATATATAGGACTAATAATTATAAGAGCAAATAAAATTGAAAGCAGAATAATAACAATGACTCGTATGTATGCATTTTTTTGTTATAAAAAATTGAAGTTGTAATGAAGATGAGGGAGGGTCGGTGTTGACATATTGTTCCTCAATTCATTCATCTTCTTCCACGTAGTGACAAGGGAAGGAAGGAGAGGAATCAGATAAGGGTCTCTTGCACTCATAGTCCATGGATGTGGTTAGGTAAAACTTACAAGTAAAAGCAAAAAAGGCAAGGAAAAAACCCCATATGTTTTGAAAAAAATACATTAGCTATGTATCACTTAGGTGGTGATGAATTTAGATTGTCTACTGTTGTTGAGCAAAGACATACATAAAAGTTAGTTTTAATCTGTCTGATCTGATTCTAATAATTCAAATATGTTCGTTTTTGAAAAATATTTTGTATATTCTTAAATTTTTTAAGCTTAACTTCTCTAGGCCGTTTAGATTTGATCTAAAGTTCAAATGAGTTGACCACTAGAATGGGAAAAAACCGATCTCGTACGTGGACAAAAAATTGACAGAGATTGATAGTATGATTAGAAAAAGAATTGAATGTTAACTGATAATTTAACGAAATAGAAGTTAGTGAAATATTACAAAAGTTAGGGGACTAAAAGTTATTTATCCCTTCAATATGTAACAAATCTCTTACATATTTTCTTTAATTTCTTAGTTAATCATCCATCAAAAGCATGACCATATTAAATGATTTAGGACGGTCAAATCCAACCAAATTAATATATTCTTATGCAGACTAATAAGCACAGCCTCGATGTCTTATAAAATAACTTCATAATTTCTTTTCCATTACAAAAACTTCATCGTGACCTAGCTACTAGCAAGCTAGTTAGGCGGAATTTGAAAACTGTTACCAGGATGAAATCCTTTACAATATACAAGGAGGAATAAGTATAGTTAAAAGTTCATTTGACCCTCTTTATCAGTTAGTCTCGTCTCTCTTTTTATCTTTGTTTCTTTCTCTCAATATCTCTCACTTTCTCTGTTTATCTTTGTATGTCTCTAGCACCTAAATTGTATCTTTTTTCATGTATTCTCTGTTGTTTCTGTAAATATTTTATATTTTCAGTTGAAATGTAAATTTATCAAAAACTTAGTTGAGATTGATGTTGGTTTTGTATGTGATGCAGATTTGGTTGAGATTAGTTAGAAATTAGTTGAGCTTTGATTGAAATTTGATGAATTTTTATGCTTTGCTTTTCATCTTACAGATCGGTTTGGTTTTTGTTACTTTTGGACGGTTCGATTTTTGAACATTGAGCGGTTCGGTTCGGCTGCTAATTGTGTAAAATTGTATGTTCAGTTCGGCTCGATAAAATCACTTAAACCAAGCCGAACCAAATCGCTTACACCCCTACCAACTAGCGCCACACCCATCATCCAAGCTATTTTCATGGACCTTAGACTCAGTCCAATTTCACCACTTATCACAACACTTAGGAAATTTTTGCATAATTGATAAATTTTTAGTATATTTTCAGAAGATCTTTAATTTTCATCTAAATTGTTACTTTTTTAATATATCAATTAATTAAATACTGAATAATAAATATTAAAAAGAAATTAAATTAAAATGATAATTCAGTCAATGGACTAAATTAAAATTAAAATAATAAATCAGTGATAATTCAATCAATGGACTAAATTAAAAAATTCTAAAAAATTGATATATAATGCATGTTACATATAATTATCATAGTAAATCATAAGTAAATAAGTGATACACTTGACTCAATTATGACAGATATTTAATACTTTAATTGTATAATTGTAATTTTCATAAACGATAATTAACATACTTAACGAAAAAATTTAAAAACTAACAAATCTCGTATTCACCTTAAAACACATTAACTGATAACATATTTCATTTTGAAATCAATCAATCAAAATTCACCAAAATAATTAGAAAAGTAAATAAAAATCTTACTATTATTATGGAAACTACTACTTAATTAATTATGGTAAATAACAACTAACTTAAAATGTCAATCAAACATCCAAAAAAAGAAACTCTACAAAATATTGGTCAATATATCATAGTAAATCATATGTAAAGAAGTGATATACTTGACCTATTAGACATATATAAATGATTCAATTGTTTAATTACACAGTTTCCGTATTTACCCAAAATTTTAAAAGCCAAAAATCCCACTTGCACTAACCTAAAAAACGTAACTAATTTTAACTTCCCTCCATCATATTAATTGAAATAAAATTCTATTTTGAAAGTCATCAGTCAATATTGATCAAAAAATTAGAAAAGTAAAAAAACTCAAACTATGGTTTTGGAACCTACTTTAACTATGGTATATAATAACTAACATAACTTGCCAATCAATCATCAAACCACAAACTAAATAAACCATGAAACCCTCTCAAACTTGGTCAATACTCTCAAATCCTCCATCTACAGAGTCGAGATAACCTCCATTGATGTCCTTTTGCAGCACAGGTAGAACTACATTGACGACGATAACAGGTTCAAGGTATTATCATCTTTTCTCTTCTATAATCTCCAACAGATAGAAAGAATTATTAAGAAAACAAAAATCATATAGTTTTCAACTACTTGAATCAATATATCAATAGTGGTCGGATTTGGTAAAACACCATGATTTCTTTGTTTTCTTATCATATTATATCACTGTTTGAATATGCATGTACATTTGATTGATTTCAATTTTTTTTCAAGATTTTTTAGTATAGCATCTATTGAAAACCATGTCTGTTATTCTAGTTTAGTCTAGTTTCCAATTGAGTCTTCCATCAACTAATTCTAAAGCCATATTTCAAACTTTTCGAAAACCTAACAATTAATATTTCAAATTACTATAAGTTTTATTTAGTATAACATCTATTGAATATTAGAGTAGTTTAATCTAAATTTCAACTACAGTTGTCGATGGAAGACTGATTTTTAATCTTTCGAGAATCAAATAGTTCTGTACAATTTTAATAATTTTATTTGATCCATAAGTTCTTATCACTGAGTGGTTAACGTTGTTGTGGTCAACAAAATATTTATACGGGTAAATTATTAAGTTATGTATTGTTTGCAACAGAGTAAATAAATGATATATCGGTCTTAGATACTGAGTCATTTATTGATATAACCAATATGTCAATAACATATTGATTATCTAATATGTTATATGATTGAACTATATAAAACTCTGATAATCATTTATTTATTTGTTTATGACAGCATTGATTATGGTAGACAAAAGTGTTAAAGGTGAGTCAACAAAATCAACCAAAAAGAGCATCAAGCAAATGTCAACCGGAAAACGTGAGTTGCATTTTAAGGAAGAAAATCAAAACAAGGATTAGATTCAATATATTTTTTAATCTTTATATATTTATCATTGTAAACTGCTAAGCAATATTATACTGTTATAGGGTCTTAAATTCATTGTATCTGACTCAAACTGGAACAAAAACAAAAGTTGAATCTATTCTCTAAGCCAACAATAATGGAACATGTAAATCTGAGTTTGATTGAGAAGCAGAGAGAGACATTCGGGAAAGGGTGTTTTGGACACTTTCTTGACTTCCAAATTAAGAAGTTTCTGGCTCAATTACTGTTGCATATAGCTAGGAAATAATGTCACAATGAGAGGAATAATGCAATTTATTTTAATTTCAGTGGGCGGGTGGCTCGTTTCACCATGGGGGATTTTGCAGTGATAAGTGGTTTAAGATGCACTTCATCACTGCATATTGATAGAGCTAGTTTAGGACATGAGAATTTGAAGAGAAGTACTTTAAGAATAATAAGACATTTTATAGAAAGATGTTCAATTTCACATTTGATACTTGGACAATTGTAAAAAATGATGATGATGAGGAGATAGTTAAGCTTGTAAAGTTGTATTGCCTGAAAAATCTATTGATTCCAAAGCTTAAGCATATTTTGGTTGACCATTTTCATATTTTGTTGGTTGATAATGATGATCTCTTTAATATATATCATTTGGGTAAGTTGGCATTTGAGGTAACGGTTGCAAGCATGAGGAAAATCAGTCAATTTCCTGATAGTAATGTTCATGCTTTCTATGGTTTTCCACATGCTATCATCATTAAAGCACTCGAAACAATAACGTTATTGATGACACCACCAATGTTGTTTGCAAAAAGAGTGGGTGGTGGCACTCTGAGGATAAATAACTGGATAGTGACAGGTCAACCATACAAGAGGAATTTAATGGACATGGTTTTCGGGCATAAGAATATAAGTATAAATTAATTTGAGATATTATATTTAAATCTATATTTGCTATTAACTTGACATACTTACATTTAGTGATTGAAGTTGGAGATTGAGAAATTTCAAGCAACTTCCAATGAATTAAAGAGTATCGACTATGACAAAAATCTGGACAATCCAAAAGTTAAAAGGTGGTTGATACTTAACTAGAGATTAATGACAATCAAAATGAATCTCATAATATTGTTGAAGCTTCTGAAACTAAGAAAAGAAAAATAGTGAAAAATTTTCAATTGAAGCTAGATTAAAACAACTAGAGGAAAAAATTGATAAGCAATTTAAGAGGATAAACTCTATGTTGGAAGATTTGTTAAGTTTGTCAAAGATAAATGTATGTATATCACTTGTTGATTGTGAATTATTTCATTTTTTATGAATGTTCATTTCTTTCATTGTTTGATCATTGTATTCACTCTTATAAAATGCAATTTATTTTGTGTGGTAAATCATTGGAATGCTGAATAAAATATTTTTCACAATTATGAACACGAATTGATAACGTCCATTTCAGGATGCCGGTAAAAGTGTGGAAGATCAACAAATTAATGACCTACAACAAATTCAAATAAGGACTTGAGAGATGGAATTAACCATCAAAATGCCACTGAACTGAATAAGGACAGTAAATATGATGTGTTTAGTGATCGGTCAAACTTAAGGTTGGATGATATAGAGAAAATAACTCATATACTTTTGAATAACTATATATATGTTTACTATTATTGACCGACTAAAAATATGAATTTAATGACATGAAGCACCCATTGTCCAACCCAATATTCCACCACATGTTCCATCATCTGTTCCACACCCCATCAACAAATCTCCAGCTAAAATGTTGTCATTAACCAGATAGTGCAAGAGGAAGAGATATGATATAACAAAACTTTATAACAAGAGATAAAATAAGCAAAAAATTAAACAGACACATGGAAATCATCCCGCATCCTGGAACTAACGTTTTCACTCCTCCAAACATCCATATTATTACTCACGCGTAAGAAGGAGATGCATAAATCATTGTTTTGGTTTACTGGTTGCTTGATTGAAAAAATTGTTATTTTACTGTCTTAAGTACTTTAATTGGTAAATGATAGATGTAACGCCCCAATCCCCGGGGGTTAAAATACGTGTAATTTCACAATTTTGAAATATCCAATTCGAAACAAACCCTAATTTTGAGAAAATTTTCAAATTGACAATTCTTAATTTATCCATGATGAAAAACCCCTGACCTTAAATAGTGGAAGCATTAAACTTATCCATGATCAGAATCTTAATCATAAAATAGCGGAAGCGATAAAGTGTCTTAAATGCATAATTAATAAAATCTCGAAAAACTGAATTAAATTCTGAAATAAAGTCAAAACTTGAAATCTATAATCCATGAAACTTTCACTCATCATAATTCATAAAAAATCATAACGTAAAATAAACTACTTGAATAATCAAGTTTAACAGAAAATATTTTCCTAAGTTTTAAATCAAATCATAAACTGAAAACATAAAATTCATCTGATCTAACTGGTTATGGCAGTCTCCCACTCATGCTGCTCGCCATCACCACCTGCATCATAAATAACTGTGGGGGGATACATATTTTAAAATACTCAGTAAGAAAACTCACATAATAACATGCATCCACATATCATAAATGCAATCATAACATAACATAAGTGAAATAAAGTAACGTACTTTATCATGACATGGCTTAACATAGCACGCAGATAACACGTGTCTCAAACAGAATCATGTAACAATCTTAATCATATATTGGCTTATCATACCCTCTAGTTAACAACCTAATCAGAACTGATAACACGTTAACTGAAACACATCACGATGAATTGGGCGATGAAACAGATGACACACATCAGATGATGAAACAGATGACACTCATTGGGTGACAGAATAGATGACACTCATAGGTGATGAAAAACGTGAACAGATGGCACCTCATGAGTGACAGAAAATATTTACAGATGACACCCAATGAATGACCAAAACATGAACAGATGACACCCTATGTGTGACGAAAGCATGAACAGATGACACCCCATTCGTTTAACAGAACAAAACGTGAGCAGTCCTGATTTCTTGTTTACTAAGGGTCGTGTTTAAGTTCATATCTTGCTTAATTATCATTTGAATGAATTAACCTCATAACTTACAGAATCCAACGTATGATAATAATTAATCATATAATGCATACTGATACATATAACACAATCAAACATGATAATATACTAACGTAAAATCAGTCATACTCAGACATTTATTTCATGATAATGACATTAATAGCTGAATAGTAATCAATTAGCAAAGTGTTAACCAAATATAATAATTATTGAAAAATACTTAAACAGATAATAAATACATGATACAAATATAACATCAGAGTCACATCGTTATACAAGTCAATTTACACAAACATATATATGAAAGTAACATGCTTATAGACAATTAAAACTGATGAGAATGACACATATTACATTTATCACACGTGAGTCACATTACAATGTAAATACAAATACACAAAGCATATACATTTATAACAACATGAGTCACACCATCATGTAAGCCCACTTACCTGAAGCGGAAGAATGAATTAAACAATTAATGACCTGAAATCCCAA
This sequence comes from Datisca glomerata, assembly GCA_003255025.1. Taxonomy (NCBI): domain Eukaryota; kingdom Viridiplantae; phylum Streptophyta; class Magnoliopsida; order Cucurbitales; family Datiscaceae; genus Datisca; species Datisca glomerata. The sequence continues at coordinate 1,749,810 of QANY01010600.1, forward strand.
AAAAATATAATCACTAAATTGTTTTGAAATAAAACAATATAAACGCATTTTTGATATCATAAAATAGAAAATATATATTTAATTAAAATAGTGCAAAACGGTCAGAACGAGGTCGAAAAACAATATATCCGATCCAGAGTCAAAAGATAAAGCTTTGGGTCAAATGGTTCAGACTGGGCTGGTTCAAACTAGTCCGGTTTGATTTTATTTGATGGACCGGTTCAGGCCGGTCTGAGAAAAATGAACTGGTTTGGTTCGTGATGAACCGGTTTAGGACAGGGAGGGGAAGAGAGAGAGAACAGAAAGCACGAGAAAACATGGAGGGAAGAGAGAGAGAGAAGGAGAGAGAAACAAATAGGGGAAGAAAAGTAGTGAGGGAAACTGAGAGGGGAAGAGTGAGAGTGATGTAGAGAGAAGCAGAGAGAAACAAAGGGCGAGAGAAAGGGAAACAGAGGGAAGGGGATAGGGGCCTCGATGATAAACCACCGGTGATGGCAGAAGCAAAGGGGGAGAGAGAGAGAAGAAAGATGCAGAGAGAGACAAAGAGAGAGAAAATGAAAGAGAGAGAGAATAAGAAGGAGAAAGAAACAGAGAGGGGAAGAAAAATAGAGAGGGAATATGAGAGGGGAAGAGAAAGATGAATAAGGAGAGAAGCAGAGAGAGACAGAGATAGATATATTAAACGAAATAGAGGGGCAAGAAACAGAGATGAAGATGAAAGGGAGAGAGACTGAAAGAACAGAGACAAAAACAGAGGGGGAGGGAGACGAAACAAGGATGAGAGAAAGAGACAAAAATAGAGAGAGAAAGAGATTAAAGAAATAAATCAAGAAAGAAAGAGAAGAAGATTACCCAAATTCAATTAGAGAGAGACCAACGAAGGAGGATAGTTGCTGGCCTGCAGGTGGCTGCGCGAGGGAGGAGAGGGCTGGGAGAGAAGAAGTAGTTTTGGAATATGTATAATATTAGGTTAAAGGTTGGTTTAGGGTGTATATGCATGTAGTGTGAGTGATTTTCAATTGAGGGTTGAGATTGCCTAATCTAGCATAAAATAGGGTTAAGGTGATACTAGGGTATAAATAAGCATATGGTGTGAGTGAGCTAAAATTTTATAATATAAAATAAAACTATATTAAAGTTGAAAAATTGAATTTTAAACTAAAAACCACATATAAGTAAAATTATTTTACCAAAATAAAAAATACTCACTTTTTAAAATCACTTTATCTTTCAAATCAATTTTACAAAAATACTCATTTACAAAGGGTCGGGATGTTACAATAGATCTGATGAATTTTTTGTGAATGAATTAAGTAGCTGGTAGTTGTGATTTTAAGTAGCTGATATATATGGATTGAAGTAAATGACATTTTGTTCAAGCGAATATTGCAAAATTTGGTGATCAATATATGATTGATTATGATTGATTATGATTGATGAATGTTTCCTTATGAATATTTTATATTTATTTTCAAAATGTGGTGAACTATTGACGCTGATCATATTGATAAGTTAATCATTGGTTATTCAAAAATTATTGTTTAATTATATATTAATCAATAACTTGTGTAAAAATTAATAGATGATATCAATAATATAATTTTTTGTGTTGAACACTCTTTATCTATTATATGATTAGTCAATAATTATTATCAATAGATTAAAATACTTGTTAATATTAAAAACCATCATCAATAGATTATTAAAAACCTTTGTCACTAAAATGTTAAAAACCATCCATTAACTTATAAAAATAGAAACATTAATCAAGAAAAACTTCTTATCATAAACATATCAACCTCAAAATATAATCTCTACCTTTTGTTTCTTATTTGACTGCTGGTTGACACCACCAGGTGCTTACATCTCTTTCGATTATGCCTGATCATATGATACCTTCTATATTTTACCTTGTTATATTCACCTATTGATGAGGTCCTTTGCTTCTTTGGTCTATTGGCTAAACGTCTTGTTTTAGAGGGTAATATATGATGAATTTGAATGATTTTTGGAACATTCCATTGACTATTATTACCAAGAGCATGAACCAATTCCTTAGATGTTTCATCTAGCTCGCTCTTAAAATAATACAAGTATGGATTCAAATGCTTATTAGCCATTACAGCTAAAGCATGTGCACAAGATATTGCGTCTATATCTCATCTTCAACACATAAAAATGGCTTATTGGGTACGTGTACAATGAATAGTAAATTACCATCAATCACCTGAAATTCATGCATGTCAACAACAATAACCTATAATAAAAGCGTGCTATATGATTATCAACTACTAATGAATTTAATAAATATATCAATTTAGTATACAATATAAAAATACTTACAATCATTGATCAGGATAGACCCATTTACTTACGTAGACTCTACTCTACGCTCATGAAACTATCTTTGTGTCAACTGCCTCAGAAATTCAATAGAAATGCACCTGGTAAACCACATGCATCTTTCAATATATTGTTAAGGCTCTCATATATATTTATGATCATTACATTATATCGATGTCTAACAAAGTGAAAACGAGCTCATTTCTCATACCCAACACCCTTAAGATAAGAACGAATCAAATGATAAATAGATTCCAATGCACGTATATTGATTTCAAAGTCTTCAACTGTATATACTTTCGCACATTGATAAAATATAGGGTCAACAACTGAGTTTTTATACTTAGCCTTGACATTAAATAATCACCACTACAAAAAATGGATTAGATGACGAGGAAAACCCGTCATTATAACTTTATATAATGGCTGACGTACTGTAATCCATCGGGCTGTTATCTTTAGTCATTTAAAAAAACCGTCATTATAAGGGGTTACAATAATGGGGAATCTCCGTCATCGTAGGTATTGTGAAAAGCATATAGATGATGGAGAATTCCCGTCATCTTAGTTGCCGTAAAAAACACATAAATGATGAAGATTTCCCTTCATCTAATTACTCCACATAGACTTTAGATGACGAAGATTCCCCGTCATTTGAGGTATCGCATAAAGAAAATAGATGACGGGGAATCCCCATCATCTAAAGTTCAAGAAAAGAAAAAAAATAAAAGCTTTTATTTAATTAATTAGATCCCATTTTAGAACATATGATTTCAATACCTATCGATCCAATCTGAAAGGTTCCCAAAGCATCACAATCACCCCCACATTAGAACATACCAGTCCAGAAAATATTACCAACAACTAAAAAAAATACATATTAAACAAAGAAAAGGTGGTGAAAGAAGAAAAAAAAATAACTTACATTTCATTTTTTCCACTAACATTCAGACTAATAAAATCTAAATATAAAAGAAGGGTATAACTATCAAGAATGGAAAATATAACAAGAAGAATAAAGAAGAAGTCTTGGTGAATAAAAATCAGTCGAAGCTCAATACCAGAAGAAAACTTTATGAGCAAAAAATGAGTGGACCAGAAACTGGATGAATAAAACGTCAGAATCACCCTTATCCTAAAATGAAAGAGAGGTAGCAAAGTTGGATTATATTCGAGAGCTAACATCCAAACAATGTTTTAGAAAAATGATGATTTGCAAACTATTACCTGACTGCGTAAATTTTTCCTCATCTACCCGTATTAGTGACAACACATGGGCTATATCTTCAAATACTACTTCCTTCGGATGGCTTCAATCAATTTGTACTTAATCTAACAAAGTTAATCTAAATGAGAATGGAGGAATAAAATGAGAAAATGAGCATAAAAGTAATATCAAACACTACACTGACACATAAGCGTAGGTGCAGGTCATGCAACAAATAGTCCAACCAACACCTTATTCATTATGTTGAAGTATGTAGATAATTTGACTAATGCTTATGTAATACCCATCTTTCAGCATCATCCGGTTCCATCATACTAACATTGTGAAAAGAATCTTTAATGTAACGTTTTAGGTCTAGTAGAATATTTGGTTAGAGAAAGGGCCTAAAGGCCCTCCATATGGTACTAAGTTTATTTATATAAGAAACTTAACTTTTCATTAATATATGAAAATATACAAAAGAGGTCAAGAAACCCTCGAGCCTACTCAATTTACACTTTCCATACCCTCACTAAGTTATTAGCAGTCCTTTCCTGAATGCAGTTATTAAAGAAAAAAGCCTCACAGTATAATGGATGTCACGTTCAAAGGCAGCAACAATTTTGGCAACTTTATAATATTGATCACTAGGTCTTTCTACATGACCATATATAATGAGAGGAGTTCTTGCTTCATCAATAAAGATCGAATCAAACTCATCAACCACACAGTAATTAAAACCCCTCAAGACAAGTTCTTCAACACTCTATGCATGCCAGAAACAACATTCAGTTACCATACAAATGGCATTCTGCTAGATCTTAACAAAATGAAAAAATAATTACTGAATAAAAAAGCAGATAAATCAAGATTTACTTTTTGTGGCTAGATTGTCTCTCAAGTAATCAAAACCAAGCTCGCTATTAGTGACATATGTGATGTCACACAAATAATTTTTCCTTCTCTACTCACTTGTCATATTCTCTGTCAACAAAAAATTCATTTTGTTACATGACAAAGGTAACCTATTCTGCGCACTGAAACAAATATAGGATGTTGAATAGATAACTTGGATGGACTCTGAAAATATACCTTAGAAGTATATCTATAAATGGAAAATCCATCACAAAATAGAAGTTCATAAACACATGAGAGAAGTTATATTAAGAAGGATTAACTCGTCAAGTGCACTCTATATTAGTTGTCAACATCAAGACAACAAGAAGAGAGCATCTGCCTCGGTTTAATTATTATAACCAAATAATATGTCATTTCTCAAGGATTAGTTGCTGTAGGGATTCACAAAAAACTATACACAATAATATTTAAAACATTATGAATGAGGTGAATATGATTATATGAACAAGTATCCTCACGTAGATAGAGTAAAAAGTAAATCCAAGGAAGTTAGAAAAGTAGAACTTCAAGACTCAGACATTACAAAAAATTTTAACCTCACTGTCGAGTGATAACAAATACTTTTTACTGATTAAAAAAGACAAAAAAAGCAATAATTGAAACAGACAAACACTATACATAATATGAAGTAAAATAGAGGAATGAGACAACGTTGAATAAGGCCAACCTTCAGTCCAAGGAAGCGAGCAACTTGACCAACCCAACTCACAGTCCCTTCAGGCTAGATAATCATTGACAATGACAACATGAACCTCTTTCCCAGTCAAGGCATTCAAATAGGATGGCAAATAACAACAAGGGTCTTTCGTTCTCCAGTCCTCGTTTCAGCTATTTCTCCCTTATGAAGCACTATGCCACCTAGGTGACAAAATTATGAAACATAAAAGCTATGCTTAAATCTTGAAAATTAGTATGGAAAAGAGAAAAAGTAAAAGGTATGAGGAGGAAAGAAACGAAAACTGATAAAGTAATGCAAATTCACCCTCTCTTATTTTCCCTACATATTCTAATGAAACTAAACAATATAGAATTAGTATCTCTAAAGTTATTTATCTCTTCCATTTCTGGAGAAAGCATATTAGTTTTATATGCATAACATCCCACTCCACCCATAGCCCACTCTCAAGTGAAAAGAAAATCAAGAGATGTAGAACTTATAAACCCGATAATTATGGGGGTATATGAATTTGAGAAATACGTGAGAGCACCATAGATGCTCATAGTTTTTGGAGTATGTACTATATTCTTTGCTCTTTTAATCAGCTTCAACGAATTAAAATGATTAACTAGAAATGTTTAGGTCTGCAACTTGTCGTAATACAATAAAAGAGACCAAATGGAGTACATAGTTAATAATATAGATATCTATCAGTTGAGCATCGAAGGGTCGAAGGCCTAAAACTCATTTTGAAGCCTCTCTCACAACTACAAATACTTCCTGCAACTTATCTATTTAGTGTGATTAAGAGGAGGATGGGCCTTTTACTTCTACACCAGATACATAGTTTCCTCCTAGAAATAACCCCTCAAATCCACCATCTTTGAGAGCAGTCTTTATAGTTCGAAAAAATCTAAATGACCAACTAAGGCTGTGGAATAGCCTGTGGCAACACTCTCACGCCCAAAATCGAATGGATTCTCTGCATTGGTCTTTCTAAGATTTTTTCTCAAATCTCGATCAACTGCTTCAACAAGTTCACTCTCTATCTGTCATTGCAAAAGCATATATATTCTTAAGAAAAAAATCTTGGCACAACACAATGCCACATAGGTACAAGGTTAATAAAATTTGCATCAAACCCAACTATTTATGAGTTTTTTTTTGAAAAAGAAAGTCATTTTGCTAAAAACAATCACATGGACGACTATCATAGCAAGCTAAAGATAAAAGACGTCACATTCAAACCATCGATGGTTTTTATATCTTATGACAGAAAATTCATAGTGAGAATCTACGCTCGTAAGGAAAAATAGGAGAACAATTTAAAGGGAACAAAACTCTAGACAATAGGACGACTCCAACACGGTCTCAAAATTAACGTACCGTGATAGATCTCTCCCAATGATTCTCACTAGGGCTACGATACAAGAACTCAAGCTCATCGTCAGTGCGTAAAGTGACGAAGGCCAAGGAATATCACCTTGGTTGAAGCTCAACCCATCGCCAAAGACACTATTTTCCTTCAAGATCCTGGCGAGTTTGTCCTCTCTTGCGACTGTTGGAGAGAGATCGAGAGCGAGCGAGATCGAGAGAGAGAGATCGAGAGCGAGCGAGATCGAGAGAGAGAGATCGAGAGCGAGAGCAAGAGAGAGAGAAAGAGAGAGAAAGAGATTGAGAGAGAGAGAGATTGGGGGAGAGAGAGAGATTGGGGAGAGAGAGAGAGAGAGAGAGAGATTGGGGAGAGAGAGAGAGATTGGGGAGAGAGAGAGAGAGAGAGAGAGAGAGAGAGAGAGAGAGATGTGGACTTTGGGTTCAAGTTTGGGGAAGGGAAAAAGAAGTATAAAAGATGAAATTAGGGTGTCTTAAATAAGATGACATTTTTGAAAATAAAATGAACTTTGGCTAATAAGCGAGTTTTTTATACTTTAAAACGATGACTTTTTATTTTCACACTATCATCGTAGGTAAGACATTTATGACAGTTAATATAGAACTATCATATTATCAAAATTACCTCACCTAACACATTTTCCCTTTGACAGGTTTTACAAAACAGTCATTGTACTAAATATGTTATTGTCATTATATCTCATTTTTGTAGTAGTGAATAGATGTTGCATATACAATCCATAAACAACATTCAGGAACCATTTATATACCGCCTTTGGGATACTGTTGTGTCTATCAGATATAATAACTAAATTTTTCATATCACCAATTACTTTTACTTCTTACAAATTTTCACAGAATCATCCTCAAGATAAATCATTTTCTAAATCTACAACAGCAAATGCCAAAGGAAATTTTTTATTATTACCGTCCAACAAAGATGTTGTTAACAACGTTTCAAGATATTTGTTCTTTAAAAAAGTTCTATCTACTGAAATCACTGGTCTACAATGTTGCCAACCTTTCAATGCAGCCCCCAGAGGGTTGAAAATGTATTTAAACGTGACATTCCCATCATCCTGAATTATTGTTATGGTACCTACATACGAATTCATCAAATTGATAATTAACATACAAACTAATACAATCAGATTTATTGATTTTATAGTCAATCATTGAAATACTAAAAAAATGATATACCTGGATTTTTTCTTTCAATACATAACAATATGATGGTAATTTTGCGTACGACTCTTCCGTAGTCCCTCAAAGCAAATCAAGTATATTTTGCTTAGCTTTCCAATCCTTATAATGGCTAATACTTACCCCATGCTTCAAACACATATGATCAATAATGTCTTTGGGAGTTGTCCGGTCTCGTACATCATTTCTATATTTACCTTTAATGCATTGATTAACAATATCGGATGTTGCTTGACGATGATCATTTTGAATTATATCTAGTGAACAATTATATTTTTTAATATATTCACGCACCATCCAAAGCTCACCACCTTTACATACAGATGCCCGAACAAGCCACTTATAATGATCATTAACATAACATAAATGTATTCTTTCTTGATTGGATCTTTCAACCTTGAATTCGAATTTTTCTTTTAACACAATCACGTGCAACGCCTTTTTTAACTTATATTTATTTCTAAACAATGATTTCTTTTTTATGTTTCAAAACATACATCACCGAGTCAAACGAACAATTTTTTTTAAAACATGACATTGAATCACATACATAAAAATATTTAAACATCTAACGATGAAACGCGTACTGAACACATAACGACAAATGATGATTAACAATAAATAAAAAATACGTACGCATCAAGAAAAACATTCGGGTAAGAGAGAAAAAAGTTGATACCAACAAATTATAAACTAAACACATGACGTAAAAAGTTGATTAAAACTCAAATGACATTGAAATCAAGAAATTATCCATTACGATAATCTAATAAGAAACAAATGATAAATATTTTTCTAACAAAAACTAACATTCCATAATTGAATCTTCTAAAAATATATGGAGAATGAACCTTGAAACTTGATATGTATATATAATATGAATGAATAGCAATACTGAAGTTTTTCTTCACAGATTTGAACACAAAAAACTTAGTGTTAGTCCCACGATAGTAAAGAATGAATGCAATCAATTGGTGTTGTTGTTCTTCAAATGAATCTGGAAATTTAAAAAATCTGGATGGCAAAATCTTTCAAATAGAAGTATCAGGTTAATGGTAAATCAAATCTTGAAAACAAGATGCTGAATTTCTTTCAAACAACACTGAAAATCTGTATGGCAATTATTCTATAACCGAATTCACTAAAAAGGTAATAAAAAACAAACCATTAATTTGAATTAAAAATAATATATATTAATGATAGTATAACCTGAAATTTTTTAAAATGATGATATCTCATTAAGTGAAATGACTATACAAAATAGATGATAGAATCTTTCAAACGAAAGGTAAAGTAATCAATCAGAAATTATCAACAACTGGTTGATGATGTGGTGTTAAAAAATTTGCTATTTATCTAAAAAATTGAAAAATCTTCTATTCATTTACTCAACTTTCAAATATATGTATATTTAGTGCAATTACTTAAACACTTATGTACCAAGTCCAATAACTAAGATATTCACACACTCCTAAGTCCAAACTTAAAAAAAAGAAGAAAAAAATCCTCAAAAAGTCATATGTATTTACTTAGATATTTTACTTAAATGACACGAATAACTTATTTATTTTAAAAAATTATTCTCAAGTTCATGCGATAAAAAAACATTAATTTTTAATGATTTGGTCACCTGATATTTTGTTTCTTTTTATTTTAAAATATAATGGAATGACCTCACTACTATAAATCAAATGTATGGTTATTAGAATCGAGATCCAGGTTTCTATTATCCCATAATTCTTAAACGATCCGGATCGAGTATGTAATAAAAAATGTGTGAGATCGTGGTAGGATCATGTAGAATCGTACGATCCATATACGACATCGATCCTACAATTTGCCTTATTTACAAATAATTAAGGGGAAGTTAATAGTGAGATTCAAACCCTTGCACAATGAGTTAACCTTATAACCATTTAAACATTGAACCAATGATACTTATGCAATAAAAATGAATATCTTTTGTATTAAATTAAATATTAATTGATAGTTTTTATGACATTTTAATTTATTTATTTTAAAACTTGCACCATTTAAACGTACCAACTAGGACGAACTCCATCACCACCATTTTATTATATTTAGATATTAATTTTGATAGTGCACTACTAATTTATTAAAATTGAATTTATAAATTAAACACTCTCAACTAGATTTGTACAAACCTAATATATTATAATGACATAACAAAATATGTGTAAGGAATACAAAACAATCTTTCAAACATATTCAACCAGAACACTGAGCAACTATAAGAACATAGAGGAAATTAGAGCACAACGAAAGCTCTGGCTTGTTCGAAGAACTTCTACCACCCAGAAAAGGACGGTTCGATGGAAATGAGACTATAATGATATATGCAAATGAACCTTTGGAGGCAATTTTACTTTGGTGTTTTTCTAGTTTTCGTTTGGTCGATTCTCAATTTCTGGTCTATAAATTTTGTGGTTCTTAGAGGGGAGAGGGGGGAGGCAGAAAAGAGAAAAAACAAGGAAGAAAATGAGATGGGTAGAGAGGAGAGGGAGAGTGAGAAAGGTGTACGGAGAGAATTATGGAGTTCTCCTGTAACCTATATCTGAAAAATGGGTGGGCGATGTGTTAGGGAGTGATGAAGGGCTATCCAAACATGTTTTTGAAACACATATCATGTATATTTCATTTCGTATGTATTAACTTTCAAGAAGCAATTTAAAATCCAAATAACAAATTTTCTATGGCACTAGGGTGATTATCTAAGATTCACATCATACTTAAGCTTAATTAATTGCTAAAACGTGTATTGTACATGATAAATTAAATAGTATAAATTTAATTAGAATATTGTGTCAAATATGAAAAAAATACTAAACATACGGCACAATTCAAATGATGTATTTTTATAATATATTTTCAATTATAAATTACATATTTTTTTATTTTTTCATACGACTTGTTTTTTATTTTATATATCTTAAGATATTTCATTTGGATAAACTTCATTTGGATAAACTTAGATTATACAATTGATGATAAAATAAGTTTAATAGTCTAATATGATATAAGATAACTAAAAGTATAAATGTATAAAATATCACTAAATAATTATTTAAGGACATAAATAATTAAAAATATTTAATTATTATAAGCAAGGACAAATTTTTAAAAAGTTCCAAGAAATTTCCATGTCTTTTCTATTTTCTTTTGTTATCATTTTCAGAAGTCTTTTCGAAGGTACGCAAATCGTCAAACACAAGTGGGCCCCAGAGCTCCACCCCCGTTCACTTTCACGCGTGCTTTATCGGACGGTCACAATCTTATCCCGTAAGATACGGATAGCATTTCAATCCAACGGCTCTGCACTCTCCTTTTCTGCCCCTCTCTCTCCTGTCCGAAAACATTTGCTCACTTCTCAAGGGAAACTATCCAGATTAAATTAGCCACTCCTCTCTCTCTCTCTCTCTCTCTCTCTCTCTCTCTGATCCTTGGCTTGCAGCGCAAATCTAGCTTAGTTGTCAAATTTGAGATCGAGTCAGCTTGGATCGTCTTCGTTTCTGTAAAACCCTAGTTATGCTTAGCGGGTAAAGTTTTTCTGCGAATATGTGATTTGTTTTCTCTTTTTATCTGGAGCGTTGGTTTCAGAGAGAAATATAACTTAGATTTGGGTTTATTTTTCGATCTCATTTAGTTTATATGTTGGTTATCTGTAGTTTCAGCTGATTTTGTTATCTAGTTAGCTAGATGGACATTTCCTGGTTGTTCTTTCTGTTTGATTTTCACCCTTGCCCTTTCTTTGGATTACGAGAAATCTGGAGAATATGAACAATTTTATTTTCTTGCTTAGAATCATCTAGTGGCTCTGGGTAATTGATAGTTTTCTGAATGGGAAGGAAATGTACCCAGATCGTGAAAAAGTTTTTAAACTTTGACTTCCCTGATGCATTTTGCTTTAAATTCGGAGTTATTGGTTGTTCAAATTTGCTTTTATTATGCATGCTGAGTTGAATAGAAAATCCCAAAATACTTGAACCTTTTTGAAAAGAAAATGCAGATAGGCTTCTGATTATGTGGATCTTGAGGCAACTACTAGAAAATTTGACAATGAATATTATGATAACCTTCCTAAGAAAATAAGTCTTTTATCAACTGATTCAAGAACTTCTCCCATTGCTAAAGCTTTGGCTTATCAACCTTCCATTTTCCATCACCAATTTGGTGTTTCTATGGCTAAACTTGGTAACATTTACCGGGAAAAAAATGGCTAAACTTGGTAACATTCAAGTTCTTAGTTCTTACTGCCCCCTTTGAAGGTGAAATGAAATTCGTATTAATTGCAATTGTGTTAATCCTCGTTAATTTATCTTTCTTTCTATTTCTCTGGGTTGTTGGCTTGTGGTTTTGTTTTTAATTTTTTATTTTTTCCTTTTGGTTGTCAGATGCGTGTTGTAATGCTGGGATTCTGATTTAGAATCTAAACAGGCTAATTAACTGTTGTTTTCTTAATTACAATATGTCATACACATAATTGAAAGTTCCCAATGAGAATGAGCAGTTATGCAATGCACGTCTTAATGCTATCGAATCCTTCTCTGTTTTGTCTCCTCTAAATCTTATTGATTGCCTTTTGCAGTTGAAGTTTGTATCATTTTTCCGACTAAATTTGAATTCGAGGAGAAATCAGGATGCCGTGGACATTTTCTTTGGTGAATTACAGCAGCAAATGTGTTCTCTTGGTGGTGTTCTTTCGTGTCATTCTGTAATTTGAATTGCTTCGGTGAGAGTTTATTGAAATTAATTCTAATTTGGGCTTTTGCGAGGTTGTTATTTATGTTGCATATTCTTAGGATTCTTAGAGCAAGTTTCTTTTAATTATCTGGTAATTATAACTTTATTTCAAGTCTTTCTTACTGCTACGGGAGAATGTTGACAACCAGAACTTATATTTAATGCTTTATGTTGATTTGGTTACACAATTGGAAATGATATGTGACCTCATTTAAGCTAACTGCTTGCATTCAATTATCTGGGCCTTAAATAAGAACAAGGGAATTGCGTCTTTCAAGATCTTGCACACTTCTATATGATTGTTCATCTGTCAACTCTCACTGTGTTTTGTTCGTGATTTTCATTTGTATCTGCCTTAAAATGTTTAGAGAGTTTTATTTTTGGTGTTGCAGGTGAAAGTTCAATCATTAACTCCAGGAATTCCTTTCGATTTGGGGTGATTTCATTTTACTGGGTTTGCAAGTGAGAATGTACATTGCAGCAATTGTAGAGGGATATAGAGCTGTGGAGGACGTTGGGAAGTTTAAAATGAGTGTTGGGATCATTGCCTACTATCAAGTGATGCAAGTTTGTCAGGTAAAATATAGTTGGTAGATTTATTTTTGCTAACTTATTCAGTGATTTCAAGGCGAGGTGAGCTCCATCCTTGGCTCCTCTCAACAAACTGAGTCGTGAACATTCAGAGAGGCGTGCGCCTCTGTCACCTTTCTGTCACCTCTGCCACTCGCTATACTGCCCAGGCCAGCGCTTAGCTGAAGGCAGATGTGATATAAGACAAAATAGGAGAGAAGAGATTTTGATATGAGACAAAATAGAAAAGAAAATATTATGCCCTCAAGTCTGCAATTAAAGGACACACATTTAAGTGATTTAAAGAGGAAAAAAAAGATTTTCCCTTCTTATTCCATGCAAGATAAGGGAACTTTTCCCTTGAATCTGCTCAATCCTTCTATGGAAAGAAAGTCTATAAAATTTATGATTTCTTTCCTTTTCTGTTTTTCTTTTCCATTCTCCTCCTCTCCATTCTTTTTCTTTCTTTTCAGCTTTCCTTTCTAGTCCCTCTCCTCTTATTTCGGAAAGCTGCAATTAGAGTGACATAGACCCCATACAAACTGTTCTGTTGAGAATCAAAATATTCCTTCTCAAGTCACGGATTTTTCTGTTTTATCTAAGACTATGTTTTTTAAGAATGATTTTTTAACTCTAGTCTCTATTTAGGAAGATTATAGGAGGGAAATCTTATTTCTGTTTTATATACTTTTTGCATGATAATATCAAGCAATGCATTCTAGGACATTTATATTTATGTTTAGTATGTAGTTTTATTGATTTCAGTTTTTGGTACGTGTTTTTAACGCGGCATGTATCTTGTAAGCCACTCTGAATGGTTAAGGGCAGAAGCGCACATTCACAAGTACCACTTTGCTGCTTCCTATGCATTTAGTTTTAGCTCATGTTTTCTCCCCAAAGGTTTTGTTGAGGGAGGGGGAAACAAGTTTCATGTTTACTTCTTGTTTGCATGATCTTTTTTGAATGCTTCCTAAACATGGCTATGTGTTATTGATAATGCATTTATGATTTCTCTTGCAGGCCGAGTATTTCCGTCAGTTGCTAAAACCTGTCACGTAGTCTAGTTTAACAGAAAAGTTTTGGAGATTGGAGATTTGGGGAAGATTTCCATCTTGTTTTTCTTGAATTAAAGGGAGTAAATCAAAATATTTAATTCCATTTGGCGTTGATTCAGGCTCTGGTTAATCTGGAAAGCTGATACGTTGATTTATACATTCTTCTAATCGGTTCAGTTAATTTAGAGCTGAATAGTTGCCAACTCAACCTACCGATAGTCTTTTTCCGAGTTGATCTCCTTAAGGACTTCTAATGCAGACTGACCAACATTGCTATCTCAAAAAGGCAATGCCTCCGAATGCGAACCAAGTGCATAACATGAAAATTCCAATTTCATCTGCCTTGTCTCCTGCTACAAAGAATCTCGGACCATTCAATGGTTTTGAGTTTCAACCATCTGAGATATGTCCTAGAAATTTCATCATATTTGATCACAATGATAACCGGAGCCAGATTATGTTCCACCCCACAATAGCCCACAAATTTAGTGGTCCTCCTGCAAACATATGTGCAGATTACATCCAAGAAAAATGTAATGCGGCAGAGGAAAATTGTGATGAAATAAAAAATTTATCCCCTTTTCAGGAGGATTCTGATGATATTGATGCATTATTGAGCTTTGAAGAGGAGGATGAAGAAGATTTCGATGAAGAAGTGGTCAGCACGGCCCGAACTTGTTTGAATGATGGAAGCGCATCTCCTGAATCATGCTCTAACTACGTTTCAAAACGTGGGAAGAACAAGTCGTCTTCTTCTCAAAAATCTTCTCACGGTGGAAACAGCTGCAACAATAAAAGAAAACAAAAGAACATGAAGAAGATGGTAAGGACATTAAGAGGGATTGTACCCGGAGGTAACCAAATGACTACGGTCGATGTATTAGATGAAGCTGTTAAGTATCTGAAGTCTCTAAAAATGGAAGTGCAGAAGCTCGGTTTCAAAGATTGGGAGAACTAATCG
Organism: Datisca glomerata; assembly: GCA_003255025.1. Taxonomy (NCBI): domain Eukaryota; kingdom Viridiplantae; phylum Streptophyta; class Magnoliopsida; order Cucurbitales; family Datiscaceae; genus Datisca; species Datisca glomerata. The sequence continues at coordinate 1,764,878 of QANY01010600.1, forward strand.
AAAATGTGCTTTTCTGGTATCATTTCAAGCAGACTATTTTGCTTTCTGTTACCTGAAGCATCTATCTCTATCTTTATGTTCCCCACTCTCCCTCTGACTCTTTTACTTTCTCTAGCTTTAATATGTTTAGAATAATGAGTGCTGGTTATATAGCCCCTGAATTAGCTTCAGAACCTTAAATTATGTCTATGAAATTGGGATCTGAATTTCTTGTTTACTGCTCGATGCTACGTTGTGGGTTTAGAGGACAGTGTAGTTTTACCCAACTTCCTTAGTTGCCTCTTGTATTTGTTGTATTCTTGCAATATGGTAATGTAATCTTTCTAGCTTGATTAGTCTCTGGAACGATTTTAAATACGAGTGGACTGGGTTGTTCAATTCTCTGTTATTTCCTTTTCTCTTTAGCAAACTGTTAAGAGTTAATTCACAACTGTTTGTTAGACTCATTTGATATTGATTTGAGCTGTATATTTCGTGGTGCTGCGGCGAGCCCTCACTGTAAGGTGACAAATGCTGTATGTGAGAATGACTTTGCTTGAATCTTCAGTAGTTATCTTTGACTTTATCTGTAGAAATGATCATTTTCTGTATGGGTGGAGCTTACTCACCAGAAACATGAACAACATATTGCTATTGGTATTGGCATTCGAAGACTTTTTGGTTTTTGCAGCTCACCCATAACGTCTCTGCCTGTTTCTGTGCCTTTCAGGTGGGTGAGGTTTGACACTAGACTAGGGGTGTACAGAATTTTCGGTTCGGTTGTTACTTTACTACAATAACTGTAATCGGTACGGTTAATTTAAATAATCGAACTTTCGATTTGATTACAATTTTACAATAAACCTGTAATCAATTTTGGTTAGAATCGATTACAATCATTTTTTAATATATTAAAAAATGTAAATTATTAGAAACTTAAAAATTAGACATAAATTATAAAAAAAATTAAGACATAAAATTATTAATTAGGCATATATGTATTAATTGTGTTGAATGTTGATATTTTTAATTTAATTATTTTTACTATTTTTTTTAAAGTTTTATAATTATAGTCGAACCGGTTATAAGTAATCGAACTAAACCGATTATTTAGATTTCATTCGGTTCGGTTCTTTTAATTACATTGGTATGGTTTTGTTTGATATTTTAGATAACTGGTGAATTCGGTTTGATTATAAAAATATCTTACTAACTGAAACGAACTTTGTAGAACTCTACACTAGACCCCCAACCTCTACGGGTTGTGTCACTTTAGCTTACACTTGATCCCAACCTCTAATCTTCTTAGTTTCTCACTTGCAGTCTTTTCTCAGCCTGAAAGAGCAATTTGATTTAAAAGTCAGTTTCACAAATCCATCTGGCCTTTTTTGAAGTGCTTGTTTTTTTCCTTAAAATTGATATACTATCGATTACAAACTTGTCATAACTAAAATTTATTATAGCTCGATCGTTATGTTACATTGAATAAAGAAGCTAGTGAGTGGTGGAAATGGATCCGTCTCGGATCTAGGCCGTTTAAAAATGTATAAACGATCATCAAAGTGTATAGCCACTAATATTTGAAGATAATCCCTCCTAATTTGATGGTAAATGATGTCCATAAAACTAAATAATTTTGTATCATAGTGCACGAGTCTCTTTACAATTCAAGAGAGAACTTTATTTAAAAAAGATGTATTGAGAAAAGAAAAAGTGAAATTAAGATAAATCTTTATTGAAGAAAGGTTTAAATTAAATTTGATTTAAAATTTTCCTATTTAATTCTGAATGGTAGATCAATTAAAATATTTTACTAGATCTAGTAACCGTCAATATTAATGTCGAAATATTAAATGAATACATAGGACTATAGGAGATATTTGTTGCTAAACCAACTTCTAGTATGAAATAACTTAATTTTTCTCTTACAAAAAAGTTATATTTCGTTTAAAAAATAAACGTTTTTTTCTTTCCGAACGGCCTTTCCAACCGCAATTTCTCTAAAGAGAGAGGGAGAGAGAGAGAGAGGGAGAGAGAGGGTGCTTAGAGAGATGGTGCTTAGAGCGCTGGAGCATCTTAAGCCCATAGCAAAAGAAGCAATGGATGTAACGATCTTCACAGCGAAGTTCCTCTGCGGCCTTCATGTCACCAACACTTATCTCTGCACCGTTGCCCTTGTAAGTGCATTTCTTTATTTTCTCTGACCCATATCTCAAAATACCCAATTGATGAAATCGGAGTAATGTTTCCTATAATTGCAGACTTACGGGCCTAGCATGCTCCCAACCTTGAATCTAACTGGCGATTTCATTTTAGCCGAGCGGATCTCCACCCGCTTAGGCAGAGTGGCTGCCGGGGACATTGTTCTCGTACGGTCACCTGAGAATCCTCGCAAGGTCGTAGCCAAGCGCTTGATGGGCATGGAAGGTGATTCTGTTACCTACGTTGTGGACCCCAAGCATAGTGATAGGTGCGAGACTGTGGTGGTATGATTTTGCTTTAAAATTAGCATTAGTAGCTTGGGTTTGTTTGCCTTTTCTTGTTGATGGGTTCTAGAGATTGTCTTGATTGTTGGGGATCCTCTGTTTTGTGATTTAGAAGCTGAGTTTTCGGAGAACTTGTTCAAAATCATTTTTCAAAATCAATTAAAATTTCAGAAAGAGAAAACTGAGGCTCTTATTTTGCTGAATTGTGTTCTTTTTTATTTGGTGCAAGCTGAATTGTGTTCTTTAATTGGCAAAAACATTTGCATTGTTTTTTGCTAATCGTTTTTCAGTTGTGCTCTATTGGTTATAGAACCTACTGACTACTGTTCTTGTTGCTGCTGCCTCAAATATGTGTATGTGCGTGTGTGTAGGTTCCTAAAGGGCATGTTTGGATAGAGGGAGACAATTCCTATGATTCCAATGATTCTAGACATTTTGGGGCTGTCCCTTATGGCCTTCTTGAAGGCAAGATATTCTGGAGGGTAAGCATGCTCTCTTTGTTATCTGTATCTCATTTCATTTTATTTTCAAGTCTCTTGGGGTTCTTACTAGTCACTACTTTTCCTTACCGAACTAATAAAAAGGGAAAATGTTCGATTTCCGTCCATTTCAATCACCATAAGGAAATGGCCTTTAAGGATTGTTTTGGATCAAAGATTTATTCTTTTCTATGATTGGATTGGTGTTTGAAGTAGATAGGTTGGTTGTATATCTTGGAATGTGATTTCATTCTAAGGAGGTTTAAGAAAATGTCATTACTCAACAGTGTAGTTTCATCAAAGACGAGAAAAATAACTTAGTTACGGGAATTTTAGTCAGTTTTTGCAGCTTACATTTTATCGGATAATTATTTGTGCACATAAAAATGGAGGCAAATATCCTCACATACAGATGAATGATGTCTGTGTATTTGCACTGTTGAGTTGTACTACAATGTCTTATTTGAGGAAAATTCGATGTTACTGTTAACAGTCACATACTGAGAGGGGAGAGAGAGAGAGAGAGAGAGAGAGAGAGAGAGAGAGAGATGAGAGAAATTTTCTCTCCCCTCTCCATTCGCTCTTTCTCTCTTCTCCCAGTATGTTATTGTTAGCAATAACGAAGAATAACAGTCACATACTGAGAGGAGAGAGAGAGAGAGAGAGAGAGAGAGAGAGAGAGAAATGAGAGAAATTTTCTCTCCCCTCTCCATTCGCTCTTTCTCTCTTCTCCCAGTATGTTATTGTTAGCAATAACAAAGAATGACCCCTTATTTGATAGTTTCTTCAACCGATGGGCTAATGTTGATTGTAGAGTATGGCCACCCGAGAAACTAAAGAAATAATCACCTTCATTTGTAGTTTAATTTTTCCAACTTAGAAAAAGAGTGATCAACCGAGGCAGGATCTAATAGAGCTTAAGTGCTTAACTATGTCTTCATGGTTACAAACTGATTTCAATGGCTTGAAATAATATAAAGCTCAGTTTGATGTAATTTTCTCTTGGCCGTGAAACAATTTTATGCAATATGAATTAATAAGTTGAGATCTTACACTATCAGCTATCAACAATGCTCATTTTGTGTATAGATATGGCCACCTAAGGGTTTTGGACAACTGGGAAAGAGTAGAACCGATAACTCTGGTCGGTGATCTTCATGTTTGCGGATGAATGCGAGTTGATCGTCATGTTCGCGGTTAAATGTGACTGGTGATCTTCATGTTAAACGTGACGTCTTTGTTGGGAGTATCACCATTATGTAAGAACTGTACTTGTGTGATTAGATCTTATGGGGGAAGTATCTTTCAGATTGTTCTACTGGAATTTAAAGCTCATATATTGGTAATAAGTAGGGTTAGATAAGATTGTAGAAGATAGAGTTCAAAGTTGCTATGTTTCTGTCGTTGCTTTTGGGCAGGAGCAGGGCTGTGTATTTTGCTTAGATTACTGTGTATTTTGTTTTCTATGAAAAATGTCAGTAAAAGACGAGTTTTAATGATGGGTTATGTAAATGATGTTAGATTGGGTTTTAGTTTTAGAACAAAATAAATGAATCACGAACTATTCGTGAGTGTAATATATAAAATATTCAAAATAAATATTTAATCGAATTAAATATAAAATTACTCAATGATCATACATAATCAGATAAATGTATTGAGAAAAGATAGAAACAATTTATACATTTTTTTGTATTAGAGGAATTCAGATTTGAAGGGATCCAATTATTTGTCTTGCGTTATTCGTTCTTGAGATTCGTAAAACTTCAATTGATTTTCACACTAATAATCATCCATACGATTCAGAAGTATGTTCACAATGATATATTAGGAATAGAGTGGGCTCTTTAAACAATTGAGGAAGAAAAATTATTTTTTCTTCTTCCTCTACTAGTTTTCGGCGGCAACTGTACGGGGAAAGGGAGAAAAATTATTTTATTCTCTAAATAATCACATACTTTGATTAAGGTTAGGGATGCAATCTTAATGCAATCCCTTATATAATAATTTATGAAATTTACACGTCTTTATATGTTAAATTACCAAAATTCATCTCCCTATGCACTGCTACCTGTGATTTTTACATCTCCATTAGAGTCAAGACTATGTCTAAATTTATCAATTTAAATTGATAAATTAAATTGATCCCTATCAATTAATTTATTAATTTCTTTCATTTACTAATTATTTAATAATTAAAAAATAATAAATTAATTAATTTGAACATTAATTTTGATTTTCACTAATTTAGTGATTACACCCATTACATATGAGTTCGAGAAGTGCACCTTGGTTCAAAATACGTTTTTAGGCCAACTGACGTTGTTTCTCATTCCTGTCCTTATGAGATATTCCTGAGACTGAATGGACCCACATGAATAAAGCTATGTGATTCGAATACCCGGCTAATTTATCTTCATAAATTCCTGGTATATTTAATCTCGATATCGTACGACTCTACTATAGATTCGATGTCGAATCAACTCTCGATTCATGCGCGCTACATTTTTTGTTGGTGCAAATAGCATTTTCATTTCACGATCCACATGATATTTTATGATGTTACCCTTCGTGAATATCAGTAACAAGAACGAGATGTAAAATTTCCGTTTTACCTCTCTGGAGATTATTTTCTTAACTCATTTATTGACTGTGAATAAGAAAGACATATCAGTGAACTATATCATACATATCACCATGTTTTATTCAATGACTCTTGTCATCGAGTACCAGGCCCGATTTATTTATTCACACACCTATCAATAAAGCATAAGGTGATAATATTACTTTTACAATCTTACTACGAATTTCATATATGTGAATTACGCAACTTCAAAATAGTTGAATCACGGTCCCAACAACCAATGTATTGTCCGAAAATTCAAATCCGTTCATTTGGTATATCAAAACTCGCAAGTAACTAAGTCAAGTTTCGTATTCACCTTAGGATTAAAGTAATTACGAAAATATCTTTAAGGTGTAAGAATTAGATTTAGAGCTAGATAAATGACTTTGCTATGAACTAATTGGTTATTTGTCTATTCAACATGTTCCATAACATGTCTAGGTCAACCATTAGAGTCTCCACCCTCATGCCCCGAGAGTGGCATCATTTAGTTCGACCTAACAGTCATAATTAGATTCGATTATCCAGTCGATCCTAAGACTACGAATACTATTTTGAACTATCTTAGAAGAGTTTTTCTAGAAGTTCGTTCAATCTTTACTTTTCTTACGTTGATAATAGTTCTAGGACGTAAGTAAATTACAAACACACTTTAATTAAAAAAAACTTTTACCTACTTATAAAATTTCATAATACATAAATGTCAAAGAAATAACTCGTACCCCTGTGCCCTCCAGATGACCATAAAAAATTTTACTACTTAAAGTTTTCGTGAATGAATCTGCCAGGTTGTTGATCTTGGATATGTGTGCTACTACAACATCTCCACGGTAAACAATCTCTTTGACGCAGTGATACTTCCGCTTTATTTGTTTCAATCTTTTATGGCTCTTCGGTTCCTTTGAGTTTGCTACAGCCCCACTGTAATCACAATAAAGTGTCATGAGTTTGTCAGCATCTAGAACGACTTTCAGAATCTTTAGGAACTTTCTAAGCCAAATAACCTCCTTTGTAACTTCACAAGCCACCACATACTCAGCTTCCTTGGTAGAATCAGCAATGAAAGATTATTTGATACTTCTCCATACCACTGCTCCACCATTTAGGATGAATATCGATCCTGATGTGGACCTCCTAGAATCCTTGTCCGCTTAGAAATCAGAATTGGTATAACCTGTCATATTCAGGTTAGTACCTGAATACACAAGCACATAGTTCCTCGTTCTCCTAAGATACTTGAGGATATGCTTGACAACATTCTAATGCTGGAGTCCAAGATTAGATTAAAAATGACTCACCATGTTTATGGCATAGCAAATATCTGGCTTAGTGTAAAGTATTACATGTATGAGACTTCCTACGGCTGAGGCATATAAAATATTTCTCATATCTTCCTCTACTTAAGGAGTCTTGGGAGACTGCTCATTGGAGATGATGAATCCATTCCTAAAAGGAAGACATACCTTCTTGGAGTCTTCCATATTGAAGTGATCCATCAACTTATCAATACAAGAAGCTTGAGACAGTGCCAATTGTCTGTTCTTCTGATCCAGAAAGATCTGAATACCTAGGACAAAGACAACTTCTCCAAGATTCTTCATATCAAATTGCTTTGCAAGCCAAATCATGATATCAGACAATTTTCCTAGATCATTTCTAATTAGTAGAATATCGTCCACGTATAAAATCAGAAAAATCATATTCCCTTCGTGTATCAGCTTATACACACTAGGTTCATCTACTAACTGCTCAAAACCAAAGTTCTTGACAGTTACGTCGAATATGATATTCCACGATCAAGACGATTGCTTAAGTCCGTAAATGGACTTCGGCTATTCACAAACCTTACCCTCTTGGCCTTTTTCCAAGAACACGTCTGGTTGAGCCATGTAAATGCGCTCTTCAAGATTGCCATTCAAAAAAGCAACCTTGACGTCCATCAACCATATTTCATAATCGAGGGCAACAAAAATGGACATAAGGATTCGAATGGATTTAAGCATGGTCACTGGTGAGAAGGTATCCTCATACTAAATACAATACTTTCCTTTTAGGTGTACCCCTTGGCTACAAGCCTATCTTTGAATGTTTCTCCATTCCCATCTGGACCGCTCTTCTTTTTATAAATCAATTTACACCCTACGGGTTTTACCCCTTTAGGTGGATCTACAAGCTTTCAGACTCCGTTCGAGTACATTGATTGTATCTTGACGTTCATGGCATCTTGCCATAGGTTTGCTACAGGACCAACTATAGTCTACGAGTAGAAAAAAGCACATCATGATCCTTATCTGAGAGTGCCGTCAAGGCATCTCTATAAGACATGTACCTGTCAGGTTTTCTCACAACCCTTCCACTACGTGGATGCTTTGTAGGCTCCTCGGCCTCATGTTGTGGTTTTCCCATTATTGAATTGGGAACAAGTCCTGATTGAGGATTCGGTGTCATCCCAGTCAATTATTCCTCTAGCACAAGTGTGCTTCTCGGCTTCACACTTCTTATATAGTCTTCTTCAAGAAAATGCACATTCGTGCTCACAAATGTTTTCTTGTTGGTTGGACTATAAAAGACGTATCCCTTCGTTCGCTTAGGATATCCTACAAACATGCATAATTCTGATCGACTGACCAACTTGCATGTCTTTAGTATCAGCATGTGCCAAGCGTCCCCATATCCTAAGGTGGCTTACGGATAAATTTCATCCACTCCATCTTTCATATGGTGTACTAGGAACTGTCTTTGATGGAACTTGACTCAGAATATATGCCGCTCATTTCAAGACATATCCCCAGGACGAATCTAGGAGAGATGAGTAACTCATCATGGATCTAACCATATCGAATAGAGTTTGATTCATTCTCTCTGACACACTATTCTATTCTGGAGTGTCAGGTGTTGTAAGCTGAGAAAAAAATACCCTCTTCCTTAAGAAAGTCTTCGAATTCTCCTAGCAAGTACTCTCCACCACGATCAGATCGTATCGTTTTGATTTATTTCTCTAATTTCTTCTCGACCATAGCCTTGTACTCTTTGAACTTTTTGAAGGTTTCAGACTTTTGGCGCATTAGATAAACATGTCCAAAACATGAGTAGTCACCTATGAAGGTTACAAAATATTCATAACCTCCTTATATTTGGATAATTAATGGCTCACATGCGTCGCTATGTATGAGTTTGAGACATTGAATGGCTTTCACCCTTCGCTGAAAAAGGTCTTTTGGATATTCAACGACCAACGACACCACAATGATGACACTTCTTGTTCGACTTGTGCACTTTTGTAGGGCCCTTACCTTTTGTAGCTTTCGAGTTTGCCTTCTTAGCCTTTTTGGACATGTCTTGTGTTTCTTTTTGGCGCTAGAGGTGGAAGACTTAGTTTCAGTAAAGTTTACCTCTCCATTCTTCATTTTGCCCTTAAGAAACAGGGTCTCAGCAACTTGCAACTCGTTCATAAGTTCTGAAAAAGAGTACCTCAACTTATTCATCAAATAATTAAGTTTGAAGTTCTCAGACAAGAGTTTTGGGTTTCATCCAACAATTCAGGAAGTTTCGCACAGCTGCCTGTTTGGCTTGACGACCCTGATCCCCGAACATTTCGGTGATGTTCAACATCATATCAGCGATGACCTCTGTGTTCTGATGTCGTTGTTGCAACACATTGCTAACTGATGCAAAGATGTAAGACCTAACGATCTCATCTAAACGCAGCCAAGAAGCATATACATCATTTTCCTCTTGAGTCAATTCACCAATAGGCTCAAGGGGACAATAGGTGGTGAGCATGAACTTGTGCTTTTCTACCGTTAGCACGATATCAAGATTACGTTTCCAATCCACATAATTTTCACCAGTGAACTTGTTTGCATTGAAGATTGTTGAGAGTAAGGATAATGACATGATTACTGAAAAGAATAGATAAAACTGTGTAAATAAATACTTAATCATTTAAGAAAGTATGATGCATGATGTAAACACTTAAATATTTAAAAAATCTGATAAAAACATATTTTCTCCACAATGTTACAATCAACAAACGATAGCTTGTCTCATCAAGGGATAACGTCCGAGCAACCTTCTATCACATCGAGACTCTTCTCGTTTGGTTAATACTTCTCAAGATGTCACTACATCTAGCTCAACCAATCACCAATGATTTTGGTCACCTTAGCCCCATTGACTAGCTCCTATCAGAGATTCCAATGTGCTTCGGTCTAAATATTTAACAAACGCATCAGCTTTAAAGGTTGCTATGAACTAACAGTCCGTCTAGGAACAGTCCTACCTAACTATTTCCTTTACAAGCTTTAGCTTCTCAAGTAACTCGATGACTCAAAGCGACACGATCATCACGTTTCTCCCACTGAAAAGAGGACTGTTAGGGCGGCTCTAAACATTCATCGTGCCACGATCAAGTTTGTGTTAAGGACCTTGGGAATGTTTCAACGAAATGACCCTCCCACTTAGTTTTTCGAAAAAAGGATTCTTCGTTGCATTTTCAAAAAACATAACTCTTTATAAATTTGAAAAATTAGCTTTGAAAAAAATTATAAACTTTTGTAAAATTTAAATCACATTTTAAAAATTATAACTTTTATAAAATTTACATTGAATTTAAAATTATAACCCAATATAAATTTAAATTACAATGATGCATGCGCACGTTATATCGCATTTTGATATTGGCATATTCCTATTTCTATATGCGATGTTATATGTTGATGCGAGAAGAATAATAAATCATATATTCAAAATTAACCTCTGTACAACTCATTTTTAATTACAACACATAAAAAGAATAATAAATAAATTAAAATAATTAAAATAATAGTTTTCATGGCGTCTGTAATTGTCTCATTCTCATTCAGGAAGTCTCACCTCTTTGTAACTCTTTACTAGGGTCCAGTCCTATTTTCAAAATTCAAATTTTAATTTAAAATTAATTTTACAACTATTTTTACTTTGATAAATAAATTACCAAGTAAACTAATCAATGATTTATTTTTAATATCTATATGTAAACTAAATTCAAATTAATTAGAGTTAAAAAATTATTAAATTAAATAAATTTAATTATTAGGGACTGAATTGGGATTGGAATCAAATCTCAAGTCCATGCGAATCATTTGGGTCAAAAAACCCTTGCTTAGTCTAATACCTCAATACGCTTTGTGGGTCCACGCTAACCCAAGAGCCAACATGGTCTTATGCGCGCCAGGATTTCTAAAACCCTAATTAGGAAACCTACGACACGGCAACCTATGGCGCAGGAGATGGTGGCAGGAGGCGGCGTGCTACAGAAGGCACGACGCGGCTAAGAGCGGCAGTGGGCGACGGTGGGGTGGCATGAATGGCGACATATCACGATTCGTGCGGCAAGGGATTACATGGAATTTAAAGATACAACGCTTGCAAAAATTAAATTACATAAAATATGTCTCAATTTCGGCGTACACAATTATAAAATAGAAAAATAATGCCTAGAGCCAATCGATCGATGCCCATTCATAAAACACATTCAAACATACTTTGAATCTACCATACAACAATATATGTCAATATCCCAATATCCATCCATATATACGTTTAATCACAAAATATGCATAATTAAGAACCTTATGCTCTGATACCAATTGTTGGATCGTATTTCAATTTTAGAACAAAATAAATGAATTGCGAACAATTTATGGATGGAATATTTAATCGAATTAAATATAAAACCACTCAACGATCATACATATTCAGTTAAACACATTGAAAAAGTATAGAAATATTTTATACATTTTCTTATACTGGATAAATTCTGATCTGGTAGGATCCAATTATTTTTCTTGCATTATTCGTTCTTGAGATTCGCAGAACTTCAATTGATCTTCACACCAACAACCACCCGTAGAATTCAGAACTATATCTCGCAAGGATATTGTTAGGAATATAGTGTGGGCTCTCTAAACAACTGATTTTCTTCTTCCTCTGATAGTTTTCGGTAACATCTGTAGGGGGAGGGGAGAGAAACTCTTATATGTTGTGAATAATTACATACTAAGATTAGGGTTGAGGATGCAATCCCTTATATAATAATTATAAAATTTACACATATATCCATATATATTAAATCACCAAAATTCATCTCCTTATGCACTGCTATCTGTGATTTTTTACATCTCTCATAGAACTAAGACTGTGTCCAAATTCATCAATTCAAATTGATAAATTAAATTGATCTCTATCAATTAATTAATTTTTTATTTACTAGTTATCTAATAATTAGAAAATAATAAATTAATTAATTTGAACATTTTTTTTATCTTCACTAATTTAGTGATAACACCCATCACATATGAGTTCGTGAAGTGTACTTTAGTACAAAACACATTTTTTGTCCAAGTGATGTTGTTTCTCATTATTATCCTTATGAGATACTCTTGAGACCGAAAGGAATCACATGAATAAAGTTATGAGATTTAAATATCCAGCTAATTTATCTTCATAAATTTTTAACCTATTTAATCCCGATATCATACGGCTCCACTATATGTCTGGTGCTGAATCAACTTTTAATTCATGCGCGCTACATTTTCTGTTGGTGCAAATAAAAATTTTCATTTCACGGTCCACATGATATTTTATGATGTTACCCTTCGTGAATATCAATAACAAGAGCGAGATGTAAAATTATCATTTTACCCCACTGGTTATTATTTCTTTAACTTCTTTATTGGCTGTGAATAAGAAAAACATATCAGTAAAGTGTCTCATACAATTCACTATTTATTATTCAATGACCCATGTCATCGAATACATGCTCGATTTATTTATTTACACACCCATAAATAAAGTATAAGATGCTATTGTTACTTTTGTAATCTTACCACGAATTTCATATCTCTGAATCACACAACTCCAACATAGTTGAATCACGGTCCTAACAGCTGAGGTATTATTCGGCAATTCGAACTTACTCCTTTGGCATATCAAAGATCGCAAGTAACTAAGTCAAGTTTCGTATTCATCTCAAGATTAAAATAATTATGAAAATACCCTTAATGTGTAATAATTAGATTTAGAGCTAGATAAAATTTTTTTGCTCTAAACTAATTGATTACTGATCTATTCAACATGTTGTATAACATGTCTATGTCAACCGTTAGAGTCTCCATTCCCATGCCCTGAGACCGGCACTATTTTGGTTAAACCTTACAGTCATAATTAGACTCGATTGTCCAGTCGATATTAAGATCGTGAATAGTATTTTGAACTATCTCAGAAGAGTTTGTCTGGAAGATCGCTCAGTCTTTACTCTTCTTACATTGATAATAGTTTCAGGATTTAAATAAATTATAAACACATTTTAATTAAAGAAAATTTTCATTTATTTATAAAATTCAATAATATATAAATGTCAAGGAAATAACTAAATACTCATAATAGTTATTACACTCTATTTTATGAACATAATTCTAACAAATGACTGCTAAGATTTTTTTGACATAAATGGTTGATTTTTCAGAGTTCTACATGAAGTTACTGGTGGTTTATTAAATTATTCATATCAGTCAAACATTTTACGGTCGTTTTTACCCATTTTTAATCATCCGGCTATTTATAACCCCTTCAAAACAGATCATTCCTGTAGTTCTCTCATTTTTTACCATTAAAACCTTCATGCACTTGATATTAAAAACTCTCAAAATCTAATATAAAAAACTCACAATATTTTCGTAATTGCTCAACTTTATTGAGTTTTTTTTTGGTAAGTAGTGATTAAAATTTAATCCAAAACAGATAGCGTTGTGGTTGAGGAAGGACTTTGAGCGAGTCGTAGGCTCAAACGTTTTGAGTTCGAATCTTTACTTCAATTTTGGGACCGTTGGACTGTGAAAGTTTATTGCCCATTTAATTATAAAAAGTTCATATTTTCTCATAGTTTTTTTTTACTTGATATAGGAAAATTAGAAATTAAATCAATAATGAATGGATTTGATAAATAAGTTAAATTACATCAAGTGACCAACTTTTAATTGATTTAGTGATGTGTTAAGTATCAATATGTTAATTTTATAAATCATTTTAATGGTTATAAAATATCAATCTATAATTTGATAGGTTTTAAATTACTCGTTCAAGAATAAAGAAAACTACTCATGAACCAAAAAAATATAGTAAGATATTTTTTTAAGTTCTTTGATAAATAAGTTAAATTCAGCCCACAATTTAACCTTAAAAAAAGAGTTCTTTTAGGAAAATAAAAATTCATCGATCAATTGAATAGGGATTTCAACGATAAGCATTTTTTCAATGCCTTTCCATCTTTTTGCCTTAGATTGTATTAAGGGGTCGTTTGCGTAATCTAGAATGACTATCGCAAGTCAATTGCTGGTAATTTAATTACGTGCAATTCAATTGCTTGCAAAAATGATTATCATGTTTGGTTATACGTGATAATTTGTGATGTGATGAATGATAATTAATGATTGCTATGTTTGGTATATGTTAACTTTTGTTGTAAATTTGTGTAAATAACAAGAAATTCCTTAAATACTATTTTAGTTATATATTATTTGAAAAAATATTTTACTGTGTTTTAATATTAATTTTTAATTAATTCTAATTAATATTTAAATAAATTAATAATGCTAAACTAAATTTACAAAATATTTTTTAATAAAACTAATAAAATAAGAGATATAATAAAAAAATATTTTCACTTGAAAATTTTAATATTAATTTTAATTAATTTTAATTACTATTTACTAGACTAAACTTAAATAAATTTAATTTTAATTAAATTAATAAATAATTTTTTATTTATATTTTAATTAAAAATAAAAAAATGAATTTTAGTTAATAATTAATAAGTTAATAATGCTAGACCAAATTTAAAAAAAATTAATTATAACTAAATTATTAAAACAAGAGATATAATAAAATAATATTTTCACGTGAAATTTTGACATTAATTTTAATTATAATAAATAAATAAATAAATTAAACATTAATAAAGTTAATTTAAATTAAATTAATAAAATGAGAGAAAGTGTGAGAAAAAAATTTCAATGAGGGTATGAAAGTAATTGCGTTTGATATTAGAATTGCAATGACATTAAATTAGGGTTGCTTCTATTTTATTCTGCAATTCAATTGTCTTAAAGGGGATTGCAAATTAGGATTGCAGCCTTATTTAAGGATTATTCCAAATAAACATTGTAATTCAATTACAAAATGATTACAAATGAGGATAACGTAAAATAAACGGGACCTTAGTGCTAATATGGCTTTTAGAATTCTTCATTCCCACATCCCCTAGCCTTTGATTACCGCTAGCCGTTTCTAAGTTCACGTCCTCTAGCATTTGATTAGTGCTAGCCGTTTCTAACTTCACATCTTCTAGCCTTTGATTAGTGCTAGCCGTTTCTAAGTTCACGTCCTCTAGCTTTTGAGTAGTACTAGTCATTTTCAAATTCACGTCCCCTAAAATGTTTCATTAGTGCTACTTGACAGATTTTTCTCTGGTTTCATTACGTGGGAGTACAAGAGGCCAACAACAAATCATGCGAGCCATTAATATATTTCAAGATTTCAAGATTTCAAGATTTCAAGGCTTCAAGTTTTTAAGAAAAGATAAGAATTGATGTTGATTCTATCAAAACAATGTTATTAGCATATTGGATTAGTTTTTTGTCTACTAAAAAAATTGATTTTGGTAGGAGAGTTATCCCTCCATCAATTAACTTGCCATATAATTACATTGGAGACCACATGGTGAGGGTTTCTTTAATGTGAAATGTGATCTTTTTTTAGAATAACTTCAATTAGCCACCGATTTAGGTGAGAAATTGCAGTCTATGTTGTGTCAAACTACTAGTTCGTTCATTTGTTAGGTTAATGAGAAATTAAACTCAATTGTTGATGCTATTTGTAATATTAGCAAGATTAGAGCTGTAGTTTATTTATTTTTCTTGTTGATCACAATATATTCGTAATTTGATTTGACATGCTAAAATTCCTCCAAAAGTTATTTTTTTTTTATGTGGAGAGTCCTTTTAAATTACCTTCACACTAGAAGCAACTTAAACTACAGGAAGGTTATATCAGTTAATTTATGCCCCATTTGTGAGAGTCATGTAGAAACTGTTGATCATTTATTGTTTGGTTGTAGTTAGGCTAAAGCTGTCTGGATTCTTTCTCATCACCAACTAAAAATCTCGTTTCAGCCTGGGCAAAAGTTAAATGACTGGATTTTTGATAGCTTAAGTGATCTGAAATCCCATCCTGGTGGTGGTTCTATTATGTTATCTTTGTTCTTTTGCATCTGTCGGTTCATTTGGAAAGGTAGAAATCTTTTTACCTTTGAAAGAAATTTGGTAAAACCCAAATCTTACTGTTAAAAAAGCTTTTTGCTATTTTTCTGATTATTGTAAAGCTAATGATCTTATCTCCCCTTATGATCTTCCTGTTTATGAGTTTTCTTTGCCTTCAGCTTCTAATTCCAATCCCAGTAATTGTAATCTCCTATGTGTTACAGAAACAAAGGCTTCTCATTTTCACTATGTTATTTCTTATCCTGTTTTACTATTTGGCTCTAAATCTGCCTCAGTTTTTAATCAATTTCCAAGTTTTATATGTTAGATTCAAAATCTTTTCAATATAAACCGTATCTCAATAAAACCCAAGATCTTATATTGAACACACCAAGAATCAAAATAATTATAGAGCGGAAGCGTACCTGAATCCATGACGATAGATTGTTGTTTAGAGTCGAGCAGTTGACCTTCCAGATCTACATGATTCTCTATCTGAAAGTCCCATTTGATAAAGTCTCTCAGTTTTCTCTCTAACGATGGGATATTGGGGAGAATAGAATGATTTCCCGTTATCGTGTGATCTGTGGACCATTACCACTTATAGATAATTCATCTTTTAGTATTTCTATTTTAGTCCATCATAAAAATATAAATTACCCTAAAGTCTCTACACATTAAATGGTCCACAACCTATCAGATACATTAAAACCTCAATTATCTAAATCTTAGTAGATCACTTTTAATTGGGTTTTACTTTATTTGACAGTATGCAACACATAATTATTTTACACATAAGTCCAACGTTGGATTAAGGATCTAACAATCTCTCACTTGAACTACGTGTTAAACCTTATAATTATGTTTTGTCAAAAAATAAATGAACGCGTTCAAATTTGCTGTCATTACCGAAATGTATCGATTACTAATCCAGTCCATCAATCATATCGGCATAGGATCAAAGCGGCTTCTGTTACATCAATCATAACTCAACCCATCAATGATCACGTATATCAATACAACTGAATGACATGAATATGATGTGGATGTATAGCATGAAAATTTCATGTAATGTGATATTAACATGTCTATTTTCAACTGGTCCTCCCTAAACTTTAGTGTGATCAAACCATACATAAATCAAAGTGTGAATACCAAGAACTTTACTTCTGCAGAAAATAAACTTAAAATATCTATAAACCAAAATGACTGAAAAATATGTCTATATGAAAAAAAGCATCTAAAAGTAAAATACAAACTCCCACTAGAAGTGAATATCCTCAACTGATATGACATGTTAAGATCACATTACATGAAATTTTCATGCTATACATCCACATCATAATCCATGTCATTCAGTTGTATTGATATACATGATCATTGATGGGTTGAGTTATGATTGATGTAACAGAAGCCGCTTTGATCCTATGTCGATATGATTGATGGCTGGATTAGTAATCGATACATTTCAGTAATGACAGCAAATTGGGTGGCAGTCCCTTAGTAAGCGGATCCCCAATTATGGAGTTTGTTCCGATGTGCTCTATAGACAACTGTCCACTCTGAACTCTTTCTTTAACAACCAGGAACTTAATGTCTATGAACTTTGACTTTGTCGAGCTCCTGTTGTTATTAGAATAAAGAACTGCTGATTTATTATCACAAAATATCTTTAGTGATCTCTGAATTCTGTCCATTATGCGAACCCCTGACAAAATTTCGCAACCATATTTCGTGATTGGACGCCTCATAACATGCTATGAACTCTGCTGCCATGGTAGAAGAGGCTATAAGAGACTGTTTAGCACTCTTCCAGGAGACAGCACCTCCAACAAGCAGAAAAATATAGCCCGACGTAGAGCATGTAATCTTTTGTTCTCTGTAAGTACCGCAAGACCAGTTTAGCTGCTTTCCAATGATCTATGCTTGGATTGCTTAAGTATTTTCCTAACATCCCAGTCACGTATGCAATATCAGGACGTGTACAAACTTGAGCATACATTAGACTCCCACTCCCGAGGCATAGGGAATCTTCTACATGTTCTTTTCCCCAAAATCATTTTTAGGCGCTGATTGAGACCAAACTTGTCTCCCTTAGCTACAAGGGTATCACCTGGTTTACAATCTTGCATGCCATATATTTTAAAGACCTTTTCGATATAGCTCTTTTGTGATAATCCTAGAATACCCTGAGAACGATCTCGGTGTATTTGGATTCCTAACACAAAAGATGCTTCACCAAGATCTTTCACCTCAAAATTCTTAGCTAGAAATCTCTTGGTATCGTGCAATAAGCCTATATCGTTGCTGGCAAGCAAAATGTCATTCACATATAAAATTAGAAAAATATGTTTGCTCCCACAAAACTTATGGTATATACAATCATCGACTAAATTCATCTCAAAACTGAATGAGATGATCACTTGATGAAATTTGAAATTCCATTGTCGAGATGCCTACTTGAGTCCATAGAGGGATTTCTGAAGTTTGTAAACCATATTCTTTGGGTCTCTCGACACAAAGTTTTCTAGTTGCACCATATATATCGTCTCTTCAATGTCACCATTGAGAAATGATGTCTTTACATCCATCTGATGCAGCTCAAGATTGAAATGCGCCACCAATGCCATTATAATCCTAGAAGAGTTTTTCATAGAAACAGGAGAGAAAACTTCTTTATAGTCAATGCCTTATTTCTGTGTAAATCTCTTTGCGACAAGACGAGTCTTATATCTTTCCACATTACCTTTTGAATCCCCCTTGGCCTTAAAAATCCATTTGCAACCAATGGATTTCCCACCTTCTGGTAATGGAACAAGATCTCACACGTCATTGTCCTTCATGGACTTAATTTCCTCATTCATGGCATCGATCCACTTTTGAGAGTTAGAGCTTTCCATGGCTTGACGGAAGTTGATCGGATCATCTTCCATCACACCAATGTCAACCTTATGCTCTTGGAGAAATACAATGTAATCATCTGGCACTGCACCTCTTCTCTCTTTAGAGGATTTTCTTAATGACATAGATTCTTGAGGTGCTAGAGTTTGTTCTTCCAGAACAATCTCTTGAATGAGAGGTTTTCCGATATTGTCTTGATGTGTTGTGTCATGAGTAATGTTGGGGACACAGTCCTGATCAATGCTAATCACACATGTGAGAATATCAACATATTCTTCCTGAAGGACAAAACCTCGAACCGTATCTCCCTCCACAAACTCGGCATCCTCAAAGAACCAGGAATTTCCCGTCTTAAAAATCGACCTGGTCGTGGGATCATAAAACTTGTACCCCTTGGATCTTTCAGAGTATCCAACAAAATGACGACTCACCGTCCGTAAATTTAATTTCTTTTCATTAGGCTTATATGGCCTTGCCTCAGTTGGGCATCCCCAAACGTGCAAATGCCTTAGACTAGGTTTCTTGTCGGTTCAAAGCTCATATGGGGTTTTGGTAGTCGTTTTAGTTGGAACTCTGTTAAGGATATATGCTGCAGCCTAAAGTGCTTCACCCCAGAGTGATTCTGGTAAGGTTGAATGACTAATCATACTCTTGACCATATCCTGAAGGGTTCTATTTCATCTTTCAGCAACATTATGCATAGTTTGCATGGTGTACCCAATGCCTTTTGAAACACCACATGATTTTCTCTGTTAAAACTCATGCCGATCCATCATGGACTTTGAGAAAGCTTCTCAAACTCATAACTAAAATTTTCTGTTTTGTGAGCTTACAGTAAGGAATGGTACTGAATCTCTTCTCTTTACTACCCATGGCATCCATTAGGTGTTTTGTTGAACTTGAGTGGTAAAAACATGATTTGTAGCTCAGCTCTTGCTCCTAATACCACTGTGTTAGTTTTGATCAACAATGGTAGATGGGCTTGGCCAAATTCTGCTATTGAAACACCTTTTCTCACTGAGGAGCTCAGCTCAACTTAAGGCCTCCAGCTAGTCATAATGATACTAGGAGATGGACAGCTAATCCCCAAGGAAAATTCTCCATAAAAAGCACTTACGATGCCCTTAGACAACCTGGATAGACACTTAAATGGACAAAACTTATCTGGTTTGCAGGTAATATTCCTAAATGTTCTTTTATGGAATGGCTTGCCCTTCATAATAAGCTTACCCCCAAGGATCATGTGGTGGAACGACTCCCTTCTGCTAGTGTTTCTTATGTGTTTTATGCCTCAGGTATGGAGTTTGTAGAGCATATTTTTTATTCTTGTTCATCCACCAAGAAGCTGGTTTGAATTTGTTAGGCATAAATGATCTAGCCTACCTTGCTAGTTTTTTTTTACTACTTTCAGGATTGGTATCTCCATGTTTCTTCTGTGAAGAGTTTAATGTCTAAGTCTATTAGAATTTTGTTTATTGTTTTCATCTATTGTGTATGGGAAGAGAGGAACAAAAGGGTGTTCACTGGTAAATGTTTTGATGCTTCTCTTACTTTGAAGAAAATGGTTGGTTTAGTTAGGGATAGGCTTCTATTTTTAGCAAAAAATAATAGCCAATCTTTCCCTTTTT
Source organism: Datisca glomerata (assembly GCA_003255025.1). Lineage (NCBI taxonomy): Eukaryota > Viridiplantae > Streptophyta > Magnoliopsida > Cucurbitales > Datiscaceae > Datisca > Datisca glomerata. Next base: position 1,785,275 of record QANY01010600.1, read on the forward strand.
AGAGATGGAACTAAATCCTTAGTTTCCCTAATTCTATTGAATTAGTTTAAATTATGGTTATTTATTTATTTATGTGTCCTTATCTAGGGTATGTCCCTTCTAACTATGTAAATATTTTTTAGTTGATTAAAATTTACCTTTCACAAAAAAAAATAATAATTACAAAGTTCATGCATACAATAATCTTTTGTGAATTGTTGTCAAAATCATATTTTTTGGTATTCTTAGTGTTAATCAATTTTTTTATATCATGTATATATTTTTTTTGTCGTACCAATTTTTGGTATTACTAGTATTGATAATTTTATTTTCTTTAGATAAGAAAATATAAATATTATTTTTAAAAATTTGTTAAAGAAAAACATTCTTATGATCTTTTTACTTATAAAAGATACATGTCTATTTTAACCATTTATTTAATAAATAATAAATATATTGATTGTTTAGAATATTTCATTTTATTTTATATTTAATAATTAATAGTGATTGCCTTAGAGAAGGGTGGAGTGGTAATAAAAAGTAATGGTCAAACTAACTTGATTATTTATTTAATTATTTTTAAAATAAAAAATTATAATGTATAGCTCATTTAAAATTTTATATGCAAGAATGACCCTTATATTTTAATATATATATATATATGCATGATATGACCCTTTTTTGAAGATTTACATGAGTTAGTTTCTTTTAGAGATAACAAATATGTTTTTGAAATTTCTTAAAAGGCTATATTTGCATATAATACTTTTGTGGTCATTTTGCCTATCATTTTTATAATATGGTCATTGTTGCCAAAACCCTATAATATATAATGATTTCGAAACTCTTCTACTAGTTTAATTATCGTTTGAAAAATCGATTCGAAGGTCGAATTTCAATCTTGTGCATTTGGTTTCATGATTTTGTCTTATTTAAAGCGGGGCCAAATTTCTATTTTACGTTCGCATTGTATTACCACTAGTACATGTTATATTGATGGATTAGTTTTCTTACTTCTTACATATAGTCAAGACCTTAAACTATATTCTTAACTAATTCTTCTTGCTCTTTTATAATTAATGATCTAGTAAACTTAAAAAAAAAACTATCCAAACTCTCTCTCTCTCTAAGTTTCCCGAACTGTTTTTATCCCTTGCTCACTTATCAAGACTCAAAGTAAAGATCAATATTTCCTTTACAAAATAGTTAAATAAATTAGTATAGAATAACAGAACACTTCCCTTGACAAGTAATTTCAATTTTAAAATTGTTTATTAGTGTCCATCTCTTTTTATGTTCTTTATATATAGCTTAACGCAAACTGTTTCATCGTGCAGAGTCATTTGATTGCTAGATTTGGTCAAAACCCCAAAATGCCAATTTTCTCAAGTGAAATCGTGGGAAGTTTAAATCTCCATATGACAAACTTGTTTACAAGTTTCAAAATACATACCAAATACGGAGCATTAGCCGTAACAACGACACCAATTATCATCTTCTCCGGAATTTATCTCGCATGGGCTTACGCTCGACAATATTATGGTTGGAAACGAAAGCAAAACGTTGGACGAGTTTTTACAAGGTCTTTGTCCCTGGGAGTTCTCCATAGTGGAAAACTGGCCTTGGAAAGACTAATTGATTATCATAAAGTTCGAGTGAATGCTGAAATATTTGATGGAGTCCTCATGGAGTTGAGGGATATACTTGAAGAAGAACATCCTCATTTTAGGAAGTTGCAGGTCAGGCATTTATAACCTTCTTGTTACATATATATTTTTGTAAATTTCAATACGATATCGTTTTACCCACTCAGAACTGCACTTGTTGTGACATCTGGTATAAATTATTTTTATGTTAAATTAGTTCGATGTGTGCCCGTTTAGTTACTAGTCTAAATTTCATTTCAAATCATCGTATTAAATAGTTTTACGCAATGTGTTAATTATTAATCTACATCGTAAGTTCCAAGCCAAATAACAAAAATTTTGTAAAAAAAACTAGGTGTATTTCAAAGACGTTTCAAAGTGCAAAAAGAATTTCAAAGATGTTTCTAGGGTGAAATTTGTAGAACATCTTTTTGGTGTTTAATAAATTAAATGCGTGTAAATATATATTATGTAATTAAGAGATGCGTGTTTTGGACGTAAGAACATTGTTGCAAAGCTGGAAATGAGTGGAAAAGAAGCAGAAGCTGTGGAATTATTAGAAAAGGCAGTTGAAAAGGCTCAAAAGGAAGGAAGACAACATGAAGCATATGAATTTGAGATGCCTCTCGTGGAACTTCTCATTTACAAGGTCTTTTTTTTCCTTTTCCGGCTGTATCCAAATTTATTTTTATTTTAGGGTTAATGTGTACTTTTTTATTGTTTTGCAATTACATCCCCACACAAACTTTTTCTTACAAATGTGGTACATAATAATATAAAAATTTTGCAATTAACCCCACTTTTACACATAATTTATGTGACGCATTTATAGGGTGAATATGAAAAGGTTCTTGGTCGTCAATGCTTGGCTCATCAAGAAATTTCTGATTCACGTCGTCCACTATACAAGGTATATGCATCCCTCTCTTTTTGTTTTTAATAGTAATATAACGGAAGTTAATAACAAAAATAATTCAAATGATGAAGTTAAACCTTAGTAGATTATTGGTGGTTTACAGCAATTAATTTGTTTATAAAGCAATCCTTTGCTAAATTAATTCAGCTTTGTATCTATTATCTGTTTTACTCTCTGCGCTATTAAAACCTAAAAACTGAAGATAAAAAGTTCTCAAAAACTATCTTTTGCTTGTCCTCGTACTTCTGAAGTTATTTTACTTTACCTGCTAAATATTGAGAAATAAAAAAAATAAGATTTTTTTTGTTAAACTTACATTACAAATTTTAGGGGAATGAGAGAATATGAAGCTTAACCAACTACGTCAACCACTTGTCAAAAATATAAGATGAGAATATATATTTTCAACGTTAAAATATTCGACCGATCTTTCCAAAATTATTTGTTTGACCGATATTTCCATCAACATATATTATATAGTGGATTCTAGGTTATAATTGTTGTAACGAAAACATCAATAAACAATATAATGAAACAATATTTTTAACGCGGTTCGACCAATTTACATACATCCACAGATATATCATTACATACTCGATACTAAAACAAGCACTTAACTCAAATATCATTACATTTAAATCTAAACTTAACATGCACACACGAAAATACTTAAGAAATTATAACTAGTTTAGATAAAAGTAATCATTTCTCAATCTAATTAGATGTGACCCACTAGATTGAAAAAATCATCTTCAGCATATGTGAAGATATCTGACTAGTCTCTCAATATCATGAAATATCTCTTCCTGAGATATAATTATCTCTCACATCTTAAAGATACTCTCTCTATCTCTAAGATACTCTCTCTATCATTAAGGGCAAAGTCTCCTCATAATGGGCTATGCTCTTTTTAGGGTAGAGTCATCTCTCACCCTCTATAAAAACAGAAAGTCATCCTCGATTAAAGCCTATTATTTTCAACATCTCAAAACCCTAATTCCTCTCAACTATAATTAGGAAACTCATCCAATACTCACTATCATACGCAAATATATGTTCCTTAAACATCTCTACAAATCAAGAAACAAATCCCTAAGAAATTTGTGGCATATTTTTTAAGAAAATTAGACTATATTATTATGTGTTTGGTGTGTAATATTGATATATATACACACACACATGTAATGTTGCAGGCTACAATACAAGTTTTGTTAAATCAACCAAAAGAAGAAGCAGAAAAGGAATGGAATAATTTCAGAGATATTAGAAGGTGTTTGCAGCTTCCACCTGATGTTAAAGAGACTCGATTTTACAAAATTATTACAAATTTCAATGAGTTTCTACAAGTTATCAAGCTTCTCCAAACCGATTTTCAAGAGGACAAAACGAAGTAGAAATTATCAAATTGGAATCTCTCGTATCGTTAACTTATGAGGGATATACAAGTCGACAACCTTAGAAGGAAATGTATCCCATTCCTCATGGATTTTCCATTACTAAGGCAAATATTCCATTAGTCATATTCAAATATATATTGTAAAATGCATTTTCCTAAGTGAAAAAAGCCAAATGATTTGCATATTCATACGTCCTCTAGATATATGTAGTTGAACATACAATTATTCTCTTGATAATGACATATCACAATTTGATTGCGTGCCTTTACACATCAAATAATAACGTCCTATAATTCAAAGAATTTCTTTGAATGGTAGCACTTCACAAATTAAAATGTCATGACAACCACATATCAACAATGTATTTAATTTCTCTCTAATTTCTTTCCATAAGTCTGAAATATTGAACTTTTTTCAAACAAAAGACAAACTACGCTAGATCTAAAAACAGCAGATCAGCAAACGCAATGAGGATCAGAGTTCTCCCACCACCAAAGAGGAAAAGAAGGAGAAGCTAAATGAGCCAGACGATCAGCCACAGAGTTCGCGGACCTCCGGATGTGGCAAAAGGAAATATTCAGACAGAACCGAGAGCAAAGCTTAATATCTTCGATGAGGCCCCCAGCAACAGATCTTAGCTCCTCCCTCGAGGATACTCCAGCAATAAGAGAGGAATTATTAGATTCCACAACCTGCACCGGACAGTTTTTCTGGTTGAGCAAGTTCAAAGCAAAGAGAAGAGCGAGGGTTTCTGCTTCACAAACTTTGAAATAGCCCAGATGACCTTCCCCGAGGAATCTCTAACAACAGCACCCAGGCCCGTACCACCACTCAAAACTGTAGAAACATCCACATTTAACTTTAGAACATTCCCATCAGGGGGACACCACGTTGAAGCCATACTAACGGAAGAGCGGGGTAGAAAACTTCTAGGCCCGCAATTATCTAACCAAGCCTTGAAAAAAATTCTCAACAACACCTAAAATGTCCTTACTCATTCTAGATCCGGTATTGTAAAGGTAGAAATTTCGGCTGTTCCAAATGCTCCAACAAATAATCACACCCATCGCTAGCTCTCTCGGGGACATACTAACGAAACAGACTTGAAAACATCAAAAATGGACCAAAGGCCCTTCACCCTATCCAAACTCGCCCACTCAAAATCACTACTACAAAAATGGGTTATAATGACAGTAGAGTATTGGTTTTTATGAGAATTCTTTTAAACCTGTCATAGAAAAACAGATGCTGAAGGGATTTTTTTTTGTTTTTAACTAATTTCACAGCTTTTAAATAATTTGTCATAATATGCTTATATACTATGACAACTAATTTTAGAATCTGTCAAAATCTTATTATTTTTTATTCAGATTATTTTTTACACTATATTATTAGCTAATTTTTCTCTGTTTACAAAAACGTCATGTTGTAACCCTTCTAAACCAAGCTTTGCTCTTGGTTGAGGGAATAGAAGGCTATAAGGGAACTTCAAACTGTTTTCTTAAAGTCTCTATTATTAGAACCTAGGCTTTGCTGATTCCTGTTGTTGTTTTGTATTTACTTCATTTTGAATGAGCTTGAGAGAGTTGTTTGACTTCTAATAATGCCAAAAATAAATTATGTAAGTGATAAACTTCTGTGGTTAATAAATTTAATATGACTGGCTTATGATAATGATACTCTATTTAGGTGCATGCAATTATGTAAGTGATAACTTTTTGGCTGGAGTGTAATTCCTGGTCACTCATTCATTCCATTTATATCTTGTATATACTTCCTTTTCCATTAATTTCTATTTCTCATCTAATTTATGTATATCCTTATGGGATTTTAGTACTACTCTTATATCAATTTGTCTATTATAGGTTAGAGATCTGAATTGTTCACAAGCAACATAAGGTGAATGTTATATTGATGATGGAAAAAGCTTTGAGTTTGAGGAAGGGGCATACATCCATCGTCATTTTGTGTTCTCAAGCGAAAGCTTACATCTTTAAACGTGGCTCCTACAGTCCTTGGCAAAACTAGATTTTCATCTTACTGTGTTATTGAGAGGATTATACAGCTAGGATTCTCAACTGGGTGAAAAAACTGATCTTATTGAACCAGGAAATCAAAAGGATGATATAGAGATACTATGAGACAGATCAAGAAGAAAATGTAAGTTTCTTATTATCTTTTAACAAACAGATAAAAAACTGCTCTTATCTAGTTTTTTGGAGTTTTGACAATGTTTTAACTTTTATTTAATACTAGACTTATCCTATTGTGTACTTTCATCTAAATGCTGGGACTTACTTTTTTAGTAATGTAAAATCTGTTATAATGGACAAGGAAGGTTTCTGCATACAGAATGACCATTTATACTTTTCACCCCTTCTTCGTCAGATCAAGTTTGTCATACTAGATTTGACATTGTACATCAGACTCGGAAGTTTAGTTTTCACAAAATTTGTTTTCAATTTTTACCGTAGTGTGATTCTAAACAATTTTGCTTTGCCAATATATTACTTATGTTTTTTAGTTCAGCTTGTTAATTTATGGTTATGATATTCTCCTATTTCCATTGTCAGTTAATAGCTTTTGTCTAATGAACTGTTGTATTGGCATTGTTTTGGCTATTATCTCTAGTTCATATTTTTTTTCAATCAGGAAGTCAAGAATACTTGGATCTCTATATATTTGTTCATCTTTTAGATTATCGTGTGTAAGTACAAAAATACTTAAATCTCTAACTATTTTTGTCATTTCCAAGAGTATGCTCTCTAGACAAAGATCAATTAATGAATGTTGATTTATCAATTGAAGACTCTGCAATTGAGATTGAACTTTTATTCTTTCTCACTCACGATATAATAATCTACTTTTGTGTAGTGACAAGACATCATAAACCTGCTTTTCTATTATGTTGTTGGAATTTGCTCTTATAAATTTCACTTTTAAAATTTAGGAATCATGCCTAAGAAAAGTTACCAGATTTGATGCAAGTCTTCATGTATGCTAATTTAATTCTGAAATTTAATATTGAAATAGTTGCAAATACCTCTTACATTCTTTTCAAATTACAAATGTTTTCATAGATGTTTGATTGTTTGTTTCTGTGCTTTTTGCTTTGCTTTTTACTCGTCTGATTTAATTCTTTGAGTTGGTTTGTGGTTGTAGAGGAAGTGGTGTTGAGGATTAAATTTAAATAATATTAATGAAAAACTTTCATGGGAAGGAAGGTTTTCGTCTTTCCATGATAATTTTTTCTAAAAAATGACCTTTTAATGACGAGGATTCCCCGTCATTGTAGGTGCTTTTGCGGCACCTATAACGAAGAGCAATCCCCATCATTAAAGGTGTTTTATGGCACATTTAATGACGGATATTCCCCGACATCAAAAGTGTTTTGGCAGCACCATTTGATGATGGGAATTCTCTGTCATCAAAAGTGTTTTAGCCGTCATTAAAGGGTTTTGATGACGGTTTTTATAGTCATCTAAGCCATTTTTTTTGTAGTGAATGGTTCCAAACCTCAGAAGCAACCGGGCATAGGAAGAGAGCATGGACAGAGCTCTCCGGAACATTACAAAACGGGCATAGACCATCCACTTTCACATCCTTTCTCGCAAGATTAAGAAAAGTTGGTAAACAATTATGAGCAGCTTTCCAAAAAAAGATCCTAACCTTTTAAGGAACGTTTATGGCCTAAAGATGTTTCCACCAAGCAGCGACATAACCCATATAGATGATCCAGCCATACAGTGCGTCTGGAGAGCCAGGTGATACCCAAACAACGAGTCATCCCTCCTACTAGCCGGAAAGGGACCGGACATGATAGAAGAAACATCCTCTTCAGAGAACGCATCTTGCAACTTAGCTTTATCCCACCCAATTTCCCCAATAAAGTCAGCCACCCAAAGATCTTGAAATAGGGGCCTGCAACTAGACACCTTGAAAGAAGATGGATGAGGAAGCCAAGGATCTTTAGCCACGTGAACCCACCGCCCATTCCCGATTCTCTAAATCAAACCTTTCGCGAGAAGTTCTTTACCCCATAAAATACTACTCCAAGATAAAGACGACGCACCCTTTTTGTTGCCTCTAGAAATGATGACGATCGAAAATACTTGGCTTTCAATACACGAATGACCAGCGAATTCAGATAAATAAGGAGGTGCCACCCTTGTTTGGTAAGGAGTGCTTGATTGAAACAATCGAGAAATCAAAAACCCATGCCACCCTTGCTTTTCGAAGGAAAATTTATCCCAAGTGATCCAATAAATCTTCGACCACGAGTTTGTACTACCTAACAAGAAACAAGCCATTAAAGATTGTAATTCATCACAAAAATAAGCTAGAATTGTAAAGCAGGACATGGCGTAGGATGGGACGGCTTGGGCCACAGCTTCGATGATAATCTCCTTACCCCCAATAGAAAACTGTCTTTCTTTCCACCCCTGGAGAACACTGCACAACCTTTTTCTTAATATTGGAAAAGATGGATCTTTTAATTCTCCTCGAGAAAGTAGGAGGGCCTAAATATCTCCCATGGAAATCCGATATGCTCATCACCAAAATACTTCCAACCAAGCTCTGCGAACGGAGTCTGTATTCAGGCTGAAATGAACCGTGGATTTGTCAAAGTTAATCAGCTGACCTGAAGCCTCCTCATAAGATTTGATGATCTTCTTGATTTCCATATTATTCCTATCATCAGCTCTGAAGAACATAAGACTATCATCTGCTAAAAAAAAGTAGGACATAATGGTAGCCCCTCTCGTAATCCGAAGGCAACTCAACCTAACTGAAACCACCGAACTATTCAATAAATGAGACAGGCCCTCTGCACAAAGGACAAATAGATAGGGGGAGAACGGGTCATCTTGCCTTAAACCTCTAGAAGGTATCAAATTCCCATAAGGCTTCCTATTAATCAAAACTGAAAAAGACACAGACCTAACACACCTCATGATAAAATCAATCCAGCGCTGAGCGAACCCCATGCTAGACATAATCCTTTCAAGGAAAGTCTATTCAACTCTATCATACGCTTTACTCAAATCTAGTTTTGCTGCCAGAAAACCTTTCTTTCCTTTTTTTCTTCTTCCTCAACGAGTGAATCAACTCAAAAGTGATTAACACATTATCCGTAATGTCTGCCTTTAACAAAAGCACTTCGATTTTATAAGATAATAAGAGGGAGGATAACTTTGAGTCTATTGGCTAGAACCTTCGAAACGACCTTATAAATCACATTGCATAGGCTAATTGGTCTGAAATCTGACACTTTTCTAGGATTACGGGTTTTGGGAATGAGCACAATATTGATTTTGTTAACAGCCGGTAATAAATCTACCTCCCCATTTAGACATTCCAAACGAAATTTAGAGACATGTGGATCGACCTTATGCCAAATAATTTTGATAGAACAGAGTCGGGAACCCATCTAGGCCTGGGCTCTTATCCAGCTGCATACTCAGAATCACATTCTCAATCTCAGACTCAGAAAATAGTTTTAATAAATCACCATTCATAACATCAGAAATAACAGTAGGACAGCCATCACAAATAACATTCATAGCATTCTCAGCAGGGCCAAAAGAACGAAAAAGGTTATTAAAATATCTAACAATTACCTCTGCCATACTTTCTGAGTCACCGATCTAGTTGTTATTTGCATCAAGAATTCCATGAATAGTATTAGTTCTTTTCCGCTCTCAAGTCATTGAATGGAAATATTTGGTGTTTCTATCCTCTTATTTGAACCACTTGATTCTAGATCTTTGCTTCCAACAAGTCCCCTCCTTGTAGATTAAATCAGCTTCCTTAGCTTGAAGCTCTTTTAGTTCAGTCCAGTCAGCATAAAAAATTGGCCTAGTGCGAAGTTCAATAATTCTCTCCTGACAACGTCTTAAATTCACCCCAATAGACCCAAATTTATCTTTACTCCAAGCCTAAAGAGCTTCAGAACAGGAAGTCACTTTTGATAGGCAAGGATGTTCCCCATCGAGGTCCTTGGGTTTCCACCATTCACCAACTAAATCATCACACTCTTTTTCCCATTTCCAAAAGCTTCAAATTTGACGGACCTCATGCCCCTATTCCTAACCGAATTAGGACACTTAAGTATGAGTAGCAAAGCTTTATGATCCGAGGACATGAAATCCAAATATATATTCTTTTCCTTTGGGAAGGGTAGTCTCTAATCCGGAGAGCAAAAGCCCCGATCAAGTCTCTCCAGGATATGATCTTGACATTCCCTCTTATTTGACCATGTAAATTGAGAGCCCATGAAACCTAAGTCAACCAGAGTACATGAATCAATAATGTCTCTAAAAGCATCCATTTGAGAACCGCAACGAGCCATGGAACTCCCCCTGAACCCTAAAGTCTCTTCAGCAAACTCCAAGAAAAATGTCTTTGGCCCGGATCGAGATCCCCATAGAAGCGTGTGAACCTCCATTGAACATTGTCCCCCTCCAAAATGAAATAATCGATGTGAGTCTCAAAAATCGATCGAACTAAAACTTCCACTGAGTCCTACCAAAAGAGCATTAAACCCCCACTCCTACCGTGACAATACATTCTAACACTACCCGCGAAGCCCAATTCCTCTCTAAATGAACCGCTCCCTCCTTTTACAGCTTTGATTTAGACACAAAAACCACCCCAAGATCTTTATAGTTAATTAATCACTTCAAAGAAGAGACTGCATGGGGGTTCCTAAGCCTTCATGCTTTCCATGCTAAAATATTCATTGCAATAGTGGGTCCCATCTGGGTTACCCACTGCCTGAACAACTTTCCCAACTTCTTCTTGTCTGTTGTAGAGCTTCTTCGTAGAACCTCGACCATCTTCCTCCGATAAGCATCTCTTTACGCCGAAAAACTTAAATACTTGCCTGGAATTACCCACTCTCCCCTTCGATCTTTTCTATTTTCCTTTACCCTTATCTGATTTGTTAGCACCAGCCAGGATGCTAGAGGCCTTGTTATTAGGCGAAAGGTCTGGTTACACACTCCTTTGGCCTGAAACTTGGTCACTTGAATGGATTTCATGTTTGGTTCCTTTGGTGGGTAAACCATAAATAGACCATTTTGGTCCATATCATCCATATGGGTCAAATCCATGACCCTGCCCTTGTCAAACTTGCCAGCCCCATTTTGCATGACATCACGACTTTGATCAATTCCTTTTCTATCCTTTTTCAGACTACAATTCCCACCTTCAATCGATACCCCCTTTACTGACATCAAACATTCTCCACGAATGTCAGAAATGATCCTACCTCCTTTATTTCCATTTAGACCGTACATATGAGGGTGCAACTCCTTTCTCCCCTGTTTGTTAGTAGGCATACCATAATCTCCCTCCGAACAACTCAATCTTCCCTTAGAACGTACCTTCTTTTGTTCTACCCTCGCCTCATTATGATTCCAGGAAGAGCGTCGGTTGAACTCTGATGAGTAAAAGGATTCTTCCTCCTCTTCAACACAAGAGTTGGTTGTCTTTTCTCAGAAACTTGGTTGGCGAGGAGTCCATTTATGGAAACTAAACAACTTTCCTACTCTCATGTTTGGGCGAAAGGCAGAGCCCTTCCATTCTATTCACCTCATACTCCTCACATGTTGGAAATCGGGGCACGCAATGGAGTAAGTTTATTTAAATTATATTGATTGAAAAACCAATCGCGACGCGACAGATCCCAAAAAAATTTTGAAAAATGATTTTTCTATACGAATTCATTATATATCTATCAAATCAAATACATTCATAGAAAGTAAGAATACCTCTCGAAGTCTGTCAAGAGTCATCGCTATCTTATAGTAAAACAACGAGCATAAGATTCAACGATGAACAGAATTTGAGATTCACACCAAGATCTTCTAAATCAATCTTCAAAATATACTAGGACATGTCTGGGCACGTATAATCAATCAAGAACAATTTTCTATCTCTAAATGTACTCAACACATGAGATCTAGAGATTTGGAGAAGGACTTTTGAAAGAGAATTCTAAGAGTGAATTGGAGAATTCATAAAGCAAATTGGAGTATTCATAAAGCTTTGATTAAAAAATTAATCATACCAATGATTGCTTAATCAGACTAATAGAACATTATTTATTTATATTCTTGGTCAGGACTCATTAGATTTTTTAGGGTTTCCATAAAATAATAAATTATTTACAAATATGCCATTGTAGTGGGACCCACTGCAGTCTGCTCTACACTATAGTGTTATGCGACACTGCATTGTGCCACGTCAATCTCTGATTCAAAATCAGTGATTAGCGTATGGCAGTCCAATATGCCACGTGACAATTTTCTAAATTTTGTTATTTCTTTTAATTAGATAAATATCTAAATATCAGTTAATTCATAATTAACTTGTCTGATCACACCTATGAAGTTCAAAAATAATATATTAATTAATTCAAATTTAAATTATTATCTTATAGTAATTTAATATTATTTAATTTCATAAATCAAATATATTGTCTCACTTATCCATTAATTCAAACCAATCGTTATAATTAATTCTAATTTTTGAAAATTATAATAATTAATTTCACATAATTATCTCATAGTTGTATACTTGCCCTAGAAACTTAAATCATTTTGCAAGCTAGACCTTTTCTTATGTCATGAAACATTCACACCCTAGGCTGTGTAGTACAGATGTGGCTTGGGAACCATGTACCCATAATTCTAAGTTTCAATAAATCAGATTATTAACTAAACTCTTCAATTAAATCATCTCATTTATTAATTTCATTATTACTCCACTATAAGTATGGAATTGCACTCTTAGTAACTACAGAATATATTTATAGAGTAATCTCGTGTAGTCCATTGATATAATCACTTCATGTGTTCATGTCCTCCAATTATTAGCGTAAATTAGAGCTAATCAAAATTACTATTTTACCCTTCTAATTACCTCTTGATCCTTAAGTACCATTAATTCACTAGCGAACTGTCAATTTATAATCGTATTATAAATTTGAACTCAATAACCATTCAGTTTCAGAATTAATATTTAAGAGAATTAATATTCGATCTTCTTAGGAAAGCTTGGATTTCAAATCTCATAAGTTCATGTTCTCAGCCAAGCATGTCACTGAATCTCCAAAACAAAAGTAACTAGCATGTTTTACAAACAAACTTTAACGAGTGAATCAAAAGATCGAGTAGACATGCATAAGAGTTCATGATTACTTAGGATTTAAACTGGTCTATATATGATTATCTGAATGATGTGTATTAAATATTTATGATAAACGGTAAGTTAATAAATATATTAATTCACATTGGTTATATCCTATATAATCTAATTATACCGTAACTAAGATGTACATCACATCAGTGATCCGGATCTAGATCATATGCATTCAAAATACTTAGCGAACCGTACTGGCAACCATTCATTAAAGATTTCATACTTTAATATATTGTGAACTATTTTATTCATTATCTATAATCTTAATTCTCTCATACTAATACAAGATGATAATCTCATTAATGAATATGAAATTTTTAGATATTTATATTAATTATTTAATAATAATTCGGAGAATACAATTATAAAAAAATGTACTTTTATTAATTTTCAAATAAAATATTTTCACACATACTTTGAGCCACTATGCCCAATATCACATTCCTTCATCAGATGACAGAGTCTATCACATTGATAACAAATATCAGGCAACTTCTCATATTAGAAATACCCCCAAGTAGATTCTCCACCATTAGCCCCCTCATCTTCAAAACTTTTCTGAGAGGCTTCCCACATCCAACCTGACCTGAATCTGAAGATATCTCCCTACACGGCCAACTTCAGGGTCCACATCGATATCCAAAAAAATCCCATGGTTTGCCCGATAAACTTTCCCACCTTCCGATTCATCCAAATGAGCGGGAGATTAAACAACTGGACCCAAAAATTAACCTCACGGGGTCTATTTGCTCCGGGGAAGAAACCCCGTCCATTTTATCTAGAACAATCGGTGATTTATCGAAATTCTTCATTTATCTACTGGATGATTAAATTTCAGAAGGAAAAGCTCCTTACCAAAATTCACAAACGGCATACTCTTTGAAGTCTTCCAAATCATCCGCATTGTGGATTTGAAGGCAGTTCTATTAACTTGGGGAGGGGAAAGAACCTTTGCCACCAAGCACAGCTTCACGTCCAGTGCTTTCTCTAACAGTGCGTCTTCCACAATCACCTCCTCTTCTTCTTCGTCCACCACTTCCAACCCTCGACAAAGACCTATTTCTTCCATACCGAAACCAGCCGCCGAAAATAGACACACAGAGAACACCCGAGCGAAAACGAATCAACAGCCCTTCACAGAGACCCACGGAAAATATTTAGAAACGAAATCGGATGAAACCAAACAGAAACGAAGAAGACAAAGGTAGCAGCACGCTACCCTAGAAGCAGCCGTCGCCTAGGGGAAAAGACCTCAAGACGCGAGGCAAAGCTCTCACCAGGAGAGAGAATATCTTTCTTGAGCCCGAAATATTGAACTTAAAATCCAAAGACGATTTCTTTCTAATTTCTACTAGTGAGACGGAGCAGGAACAATGATAATTCTTTACGGAGACAATTTCTGTTGTGTGAAAAACAAGCATTGGTCCAATAGTAATGACACACAGTTACATGCTTAAAACATCTCCGATTAACATCCACAGAAATGTCAGGGTTCAATAGTAATGACACACAGTTACATGTGATAAGCCTAAGCATTCTTCCCGACAGAGGTGCGGTGAGATACACTACAAATATGATGTGAGTAACTTGGAGCTCCAACATGGTTTTCATATTGGAAAATCCAAGCCGTTCATTGAAAAGAAGAGAGAGATAAAAATCAAAAAGTTATCTTAGTAGGATCTGAAATCTCTCATATTATTTTAACAAACAGTCTCAGTCTTTATTTTGTTAAAGATAAATATATTTCAACCAAGAAAATATGCACATAACAAAGAGTATTACCCCATGTAACCACAAAGTGAGGAAACCCTAAACAAAATCAGAAGCTACATCTATTCAAAGAAAAGCCTAAATATCTAGGGAAGTGGACAGATCCCACAAGAGGTATTATCTTTAAATTTTAAAGCAAATCACACTCTTTCCTTAATCATCCTAATAATATGTTTCAGGATGATAAGGGAATCACTTAGTTTATCTTGAAAAATCCTCCTTATTTTCGAGCCAGATAACATAAATAAAAGTAGTGAAACAAAGATTAAGAGTCTTATATTTCAAAGTTTTTGGTCTAGTTTTCCTAAGGAACCAATTGAGGATCCCCTCCCAACTTTGATCAGAGCACATTTCATTACATCTTAGAAGAATGGAGTCAATGAGAACTCTAGCTGTTGAGCAGGCACAAAAGAGGCGTTCGATAGATTCAATACCCTAAGTACAAAGCACACAAGCTAGAGCCACATACATGTTTCATTTAGAAATTTTATCTTTAGTTGGTAGCTTGTTTTTCTACAAGCTAACCAAGTGACAAAAGAGTACGTGTAAATGTAATTGTGAAACTAAGTCAGCCTGTGCCACACTACTGGCTGTGTGGGGGGAGAAAAGCAAGGTAGGTGTTCCTTACTGAGTAGACACCATTATGTGAGGCATCCACTTCCAGATATCATCCTGAGTTGAGTTACGAGTGGGAAGATTCAAATTGTACCCATACTATGCTGGTCTGCTAACTATGCCTTGATTTGGCTAGTGGCATGCCCACTCATGAATTAACACACTCACATGTTTGTGTAAGTTCCACACAGTATGGTGAATCATGACAGCCTTACCCCTGTGCCATATAACTCTTCCAGGGTACCAAAGGTCAGTGAGAATATAGGAGAACCTATCATTACCAACAGAAACAGGCATAAGTCATTCACTCTAGATCTGAAGTAAAAGTTTTTTAGCATTCTAAATCATTTATTAGTTGTTAAATGGCCCAGATCATCTATGGACAAATATCACAATTTTTTTATTCTAAGCCGATCTAAACTATTGGGAAACAAACCAATCGCCCTAATGTACTCAACATAAGTTTTCCAATTTGATTAAATTGAAGAGGATGTCAATTGTTTAAAATATTCATATTGTACAGTCAAAATCTCACCTTACACGTGGTAAAATCCAGAACCAAAGAATTAATCAAGAAGTATAATGGAATGTGAGCCGTTAGATCGTATGTCGGCTACCAAAGGGATCCAAGGAAGGGATATTCACTAAAAACGTCTATCTGTTCCTCAAAGCTTGCTACGAATAAGGGGGACTTATTATTATTTAGTTATCATTTTCATGTATAATATAAGGATGTATAACTCTTGAAAGGGATCGGGTACAAGCACACTTCTACTCTTGATATTCCCTCAAAACATAAATATATTTACATCAAAACGGGAAGATATTTACCTCAGAACGGATAAATATTTACCTCAGAATGAAAATATATACATTGGAACAGGAATATATTTATAGTGGCATGTATTTACTTAGATACATACTCTGCTGCGGATGTCTTTTGACGGTCAATGAATGATGATTAGTGAAAACATGATGAAAGTAGTTAGAGAAAATCAATGAATCAGATGAAGACCAAGTCAAAGAACTACTTCAACTAGCATTTTCTTATGTCAATAATCATTCCCCTTTTTTAGGCTCCATAATAGGGAATAACGATTATCTTGTAATCAATTATTCTCTAAATTAAGCCTATAAATAAAGGTTTATCATTGTAATCAACGAGAGAGGAAGGAGAAAAAAAAGTGAATACAATAGAATATCAAAAGTTTTCCCGTAGTTTTTCTTCCTATTAAGAGCTTTCCACGTAAACTATCATGTCCATTATTCTTCATCTATTTCTCCAATTATCTTCTCATTATTCAGTGAGGATAATTTACGCCAACTCTATAGCCAAAAATTTCCTTTACATTTGGTGCTTTCGTTGAGAGTGAGAGAAAACTCAGGAAAATCCCTTCCAAAAATTCCAGAACCAAACCAAACGCTGCCCTCAATGAGGAAAAAGAAAATGAAAATGAAAACGAAACGATCATATTGATCAACCTACAACACCAGCATAAATACTCCAAAACATTTTGATGGGAATGTAGGAGATGGAATGGCATGACAATGAAGCGATGTGTAGTGCGTGGCGGGCGGTCCAAGACCAAATCAATGCAGGCAATGGAATTTGGAGAAAACAGGTGCAGATGTGAGTCAACGAACAAACAATGAAGAACGAGAGAATCATTCATAACCAGACAGACAAAATGCCAGGAAGGAAAAGCTTGATACTAGTAGGAACGGACAGCAAGAGGATGGAGAAATCCAATCTCGTCACCATATGAAGGAAACGACAGGGCTAAGATGCTTTGCAGACGGGAAACCAAAATGAGCAACATGATAAACAAATCCGGAAGAGCCCGATCTAGGGGCATCTAAGTTGGATCTCGATGATAGTTTTGAAAAAAATGGTAAACTCATTCCTTACATATTCAATTAATATTGTCATATTTATTTTACGTCACTATGATTCTCAAAAAGAAAAAAAAAGGATGGTGAATAGATCAAAAAAATTCATAGAAAATTTGAAGGGTTTTGTTAAACAATTTTTTTAAATAGATGTTAAAAGTTTAAATTATATGAATAATATAATATCTTATCCAAAAATTTATGCTAAGTTTATTTTGAATTTGAGTTCAAAATAAAACTTTGAATTTAAAATCTATATCATAATTTGAATTTGAATTCTAAATCAAATTTTAAATTCTGAATAAAATTTTAAATTTTAAATTAAATCAAATTTTGAATTCTAATTTAAATTTTGAATTTTAAATTAAATCAAATTTTGAATTCTAATTTAAATTTTGATTTCTAATTTAAATTTTGAATTTAAACTTATCTCAACAATCAAAGAAAAATAAAAGAAGAAAATTTTCACGAATGATGAACGGGAACATAAAAATTAATCTGTGTATTCTTGAATATTTTCTCTTTCTTTTTCTATATGCAAAAGAGCATAAAATAAAAGATGCACAAGCGATGAAATGTAAACGACGACTCGCAAAGTAATTCGACAATAGAAAGGCCCAATCACTTTCGCTATGTAACAATCTGAAGCTACTCACAAAATGGGAACATAGTATCAGATGGAAATGAACTACATGGAGAATCATATATCATTAGAAAGTATGGAAGTATACTTATTGAATAATTTTAAGGAATTCAATTTAGAGGTATTGATAAAAAGTTATGGTAGTTTATGTACATATTATTCAGGAAAATAAGGTTGCGCACATCAGTCAAACTGAATTTTTAAACTGTACCGATAGACAGTACTGCATGATGGAGAACATATCGTTAGATATATACGGAAGTTAGCTTCCTAAAAAATTTTGCGGAACTCAATTTAGAGCTCCAAGGCAAAAGTTATGGCAGTTTTCATGCAAGTCGTTCAGAAAGAAGGCTGCATGGATCAGTCAACTTCAATTACTAAACTGTATCATATGGAAAGGAATTACATGAAGAATCTTATCCCGTTAGAAATATGCGGAAGTTATCTTCCTGGGGAATTTTATAGAACTTAATTGGAGCTCCCGAGCAAATTTTGGTGATTTTCATGAAGGTTGTTCAGAAAAGAAGATTATGCAAAACAGTAAATTTCAAAAATTAAACTGTACCAATTGAAGATGAACTACATGATGAATCATATGCCATTTAAAATATACAGAAGTCAACTTCTTGAGAAACTTTACGGAACTCAAGTTAGAGATCCTGAGCAAAAGTTATAATAGTTCTCATACAGACTGTTTAGAAAAAGAAGATTGTGCAGAACAGTCAACTTTGATTATTAAACTGCACAAATATTTAAAAGTTAAGCAACAAATCATATGACAAATCTCACTCCGTAAATATTTTCAAGACACTCAATGTTATTTCAGACAAACGAATCGATTCTGAAAATGATGAAAACAATCATCAAACTCAAATCCATGCGAGTAAATTGTGAAACGGTATACTTGTTCCCTACTCATTCAAATAAATTATTATATTAGTATTCTTGTACAACACTCTTGTTGCAGATCTTAACATATGAGAGAAAGAAAAAGAAAAATAAGGAAATGGGAGAAACGCTAATAACGAGCCTGTAGCGAAGGAAACAGTAGAAACTCTATCAATGAACCCGTAGTGAAGGAAACGAGAGAAACTCTAACAATGAGCATGTAGCGAAGGAAACGAGAAAAACTCTATCAATAAACCCGTAGCGAAGAAAACTAAGACAATGGTCCTACAGTGAACCTAAGTCCTTCAGAGTGAGTGGCACTACAACGGACCTCTGCTCTCGAAAGGAAACTGGGGTCATAGTTCTACAACAAACCTAAGTTCTTGAGAACGGACTGCACTACAATGGGCATCTATTCTCTAAAAGAAACCGGGGTCATGGTTCTACAATGAACTTTAGTCCTTGACAACAGGCTGCACTACAATGGACATATGTTCTCTAAAAGGAATCCAGAGTCATGGTTCTACGATGAGCCTAAGTTCCTCAGACTAAGTAGTCATTCTCAAAAGAAAAATGAAGCTTAAGGTTCTGCAAAAACCTAAGATCTTCATAACGGATCGTGTTAAATAAAGGAGTCATTCTCGAAAGAACATTGAAGCTTGAGGTTCTACAAAAACCTAAGTTTCATAAGAATGCTTCATGCTATAGAAAGTAGTTGTTCTCAAAAGGAAATTGAAGCTAAAAAAGTCTATCTTCGAAAATGAAAATTGCTACAATATGTGAACAATTCCGATTTCTTGTTAGCTAAGGGTCGTGTTTAAGTTCATATCTTGCTTAATTACAACTTAACTGAATTAGCTTCATAACTTGCAAAATCCAATGTATGATAATAATTAATCATATAATGCATACTAATACATGTAACAGAATCAAACATGATAACATATTAATGTAAAATCAGTCATACCTAAATATTTATCTCATGATAATCAAATTAATAACTGAACAATAAATAATTACCAAAGTTTTAGTGAAATATAATAATTATTGAAAAACGGTTAAACAGATAATAAATACATAATAATATCAGAGTCACATAATTGTATAAGTCAATTTACACAAACATATATATGAACACAACATGCTTATAGACAATTAAAGCTTATGAGAATAACACATATTACATTTATCACACGCGGGTAACATTACAATGTAAATTCACTTACACAGAGCATAAACGTTTATCACACATGGGTCACCTTACGATGCAAATTTCCTTACACAAAACATATACATTTATCACACATTGGTCACATTACAATATAAGTTCACTTACACAAAGCATATACATTTATCACACATGGATCACATTACGATGTAAATTCACTTACACAAACCATATACATTTATCACACATGGGTCGCATCACGATGTAAATTCAATTACAGAAAGCATAAACATTTATCCCACACGGGTCACATTACGATGCAAATTCACTTACACAAAGCATAGAAAATTATCACACATGGATCACATTAGGATGCAAATTCACTTACACAAAGTATAGACATTTAACACACATGGGTCACATTACGATGCAAATTCACTTACACAAAGCATATACATTTATCACACATGGGTCATATTATAATATAAGTTCACGTACACAAAGCATATATATTTATCACACATGGGTCAGATTACGATGTAAATTCACTTACCTGAAGTGGAAGAATGAACTAAACAATTAATGACCTTAAATCTAAAAATATATAATCACTAAATTGTTTTGAAATAAAACAATATAAACACATTTTAAATATCATAAAAAGAAAATAGAGATTTAATTAAAATAGTGCAAAGCGGTCTAAGCGAAGTCGGAAAATAATGCTTTGGTTCAGAAATTGAAAGATCAAACTTAGCAAAAAGGTTCAAACTGGGCTGGTTTAGACTAGTCCAGCTCGATTTTATCAGATGGATCAGTTCAGATAGGTACGGATATAACTGAACCCGTTCAGTTCGGGTTGAACCAGTTCATGGTAGAACCAACTGCAGAACAAGAAAATGGAAGGAAATAGTAGGGGAATGGCGATAAAACAGAGGGGAATGGAGAGACCGAGAGAGAGCAGCCATTAAGGAAGGAAAAATAGAGAAAGAGATGGAAAATGAAATAGAAGGGGAAGAAACATAGACGAAGATGAATGAGAGAGAGACCAAGAGAACAGAGGCATAAATTAGAGAGAGAAAGGTGGACGAGAGAAACAGAGAGAGGGAAGAAGACAGAAAAAGAAGTGATGGACCGAGAGAGATGAAAAGAAGGAGGGAGACGAAACAAGGACGAGAGGGCGGCAAAAACAGAGAGGAAGAGAGAAAAGAAAGAAATTAAGAAAAGATTGTGAATTACCAAAATTAAGGCTTTGTGGGCAGCCAAAGGTCTAGATGGAGACCAACGAAGAAGGGTGAAAAAAAAGGAGAATAATGGCTGTGTTTTAAGAAAGAAAAATGAGAGTGGGGAAGAGGGAGTTGAAGAATAATTATATAATATCAGGTTAGGGAAGGCTTGAGTTTAGGGTGTATACACATATATGGTGTGAGTGAGTTCTAAAATTATATACTAAAACACTTTTAAAATTTAAAAAAAAAATTAAACTTTGAATAAATCTTATCTAATTAAAAATAGTTTTACAAAAAATATAAATAATCTATCTTTAACATCAATATTTAAAATCACATTATCTTTTAAATTAATTTTATGAAAATGCCCATTTACGAAGGGTCGGGATATTACACATGAGATCTAGAGATTTTGGAGAAAGATTATTGCGAGACAAAACCCTGAGAGAATTAGCAAAGCTTACAGAGCGTTTTGATTAACCTTTAATCACACAATCGCACACTGATTGCAGTTGCAGCACTGAGACCAATAAAATAATGTCAATATATATGTTCTAGGTGAAGGCTCGTCAGATTTTTAGGGATTTATATAAATTAATTAATTAATTATAAATGTAATATTGTACTGGGTCCCACTACAATTGAGCACACTATAGTGTCGTGAGACATTACAGTGTATCATATGTCCACTGTAGTGCCACGTGGTATTACAAAAGTCCATGTCAATCTATGATTCAAAATCAGTGATTGACATGTGATAGTCTAATATGCAACGTGACAATTTTTTAAATTTATTATTTATTTCAATCAGATAAATATATCGATATCATTTAATTCAAAATTAACTTATCTGGTCTCCCAATCAAATATCTTATCTGTTAAATAACAGTTTAGATAAACTAAATCAAATTATTATGTCATAATGATTTAATATTATTTAATTTCATACATCAAATATTCTGTCTCATTATCGATCAACACAAATTTAATCGATAAAATTATTTAATTATAATTTATAAAAATTATATTAAATAATTAAATTAATTAATTCTCAATTAATTAACTACATATAAATATCTCATAATTATATATTTACCCCAAAAATTTAATTCATTTCACAAGTTAGTACTTTTATCATATCCTGAAATATCCACACCCTAAACTGTGTAGTATAAAGGTAACGTGGAGATCATGGACCCATAAATCTAAGCTCCAATAAACTAGATTATTTAATTAAAGATAATATTATTTATTAATTCTACTATTACTGCACTATAAATATGGAATTACACTCTTCGTAATTACAGAATTATTACAGAGTATTCTCGTGTAGTCCATTGATATAATCACTTCATGTAATTTTATCTTTCAATTATTGGTTGTAAATTAAAGCTGGTCAAACTTATCGTTGTACCCTTCTAATTATCTATTGATCTTTAAGTACCATTAATTCACTCGTAAATTGTCAATTTATAATCATATTATAAATTTGAGCTCAATAACTATTCAGTTCCAGAATTTACACTTGAAGGAACCAATATACGATCCGTTAGAAAAATTTGAATTTCAAACTTGTAAAATCATGTTCCCAACCATCCATGTCACTGAATCTCTAAAACAAAAGTCACTAGCATATTTTACAAACAAGCCTTAACGAGTGAATCAAAAAATCCAGTAGACATGCATAGGAGTTCAATGACTACTAAAAATTCAGACTGATCAATATATAATCATCAGTTTTGATGTGTATTAAATTTTTATGATAAATGGACAGTTGATAAAGATATTAATCAACATCGGTCTTGTCCTATATAATATAATTATATAAAATATCTTTACTAAGATGTTCATCCACATCAATGATCCAGATCTATATCACATTCATTCATAATACTTAGTGAATTGTACTAGTAATGATTCATTAAATATTTCATACTTTAATATGTTGCGGACTATTTTATTCATTATCTATGATCTTAATTCTCTCGTGCTTATACAAGATCATAGTATACAAGATCATAGTATACAAGATCATAGTCCCATTTATGAAGATAGAATTTTCGTATATTTATATATAAATTATTCAACAATAATTCAAAAGAACAATTATAAGAAAATATAATTTCATTAATCTCACATTAAAAATGTCTAAACACATGCTTTGAGGGCACTATGCCCAACAGAACAGTCAAAATCCTACCTTACACGTGGAAAAATCAGGCTTAAAGAATTAATCAAGAATTATGATAAAATGTGAGTCGTTAGATCGGTATGACGGTTATCAAAGGGATCGTACGAAGGGGTATTCCTTGCAAACGTCTATCCATTCCTCAAAGCTTATTACGAAAAATGGGGATTTTTTATCACTTAGCTATTATTTTCATGTATGAATACAAGGATGTATAACTCTCAAAAGGGATCGAATACATACAAACTTATACTTTTGATATTCCCTCATGGCGGAATATATATTTACATCGGTACGGGAATATATTTACCTTAGAACAGGAAAATATTTACCTTGTAAAGGAATTATATTTACATCAGAACGGAAATATGTTTACATTGGAACTGGAATATATTTACAGTGGCATAATGGAAATATATTTTCCCTGAAGGGAAATGTATTTACTTAGATACTTACCCCGCTGCGGATGTCTTTTGACGGTCAACAAATGGTGATTAGTGGAATTGTGATGAAAGTAGTTAGAGAAAATCAAGGACTCAGTTGTAGACCAAGTCAAATAACTACTTCAACTAGCAGTTTCTTACGTCAATAATCATGCCCCTTTTTTAGGCTCCATAATATGGAATAAGTACTATCTTGTAATCAATTATTGTCTATATTAAGGTCTATCATTGTAATGAAAGGGGGAGGAAGGAGAAAGAAAAGTGAATACAATAGAATATCAAAAGTTATCCCGTGATTTTTCTTCATATTAAAAGTTTTGCACGTAAACTATCGTGTCAATAATTTTTCATCTATTTATCCAATTATTTTCTTATTATTCTGTGAGGATAATTTACGGTTAACTCTAGGGCCAAAAATTGCCTTTACACAAACGACAAACATGTCATCAGTGCTGGTACATACAAGACTTTGGATCTGGATCCCCTCTACAATGGGAGGAGATCTTGTTCCATCCAAATCATCCATTATATAAATGGAAGGCTAGAATCCTAAGAAAGGATGAGAGAATTGTAAGGGATTTAGGGTGAGTTTAGGAGCATTTTGTATAAAAACTCTTTAATACACTATAAAACTGCTACTTCAAATCACATATACTTGACAAATGTTGTTGTTTAAAATATATTTTGATATGTGAAAATACTTCTACAAAAAATACGCTCAAGGCTTCTACATGCATATGAATATACTTTAAATTATATGCAAGTACTTTGTACAAAAATATATTTGATATAATTATGAAATAAGATAATATTATTTTAATATATATATATATAAGAACTTTTAGTCATAAACCCTAACAAACTCATCCTTAGTTCTACGCTTACCAAAAATCGTGAGTATTTTCAATGTACAAAATCATTTGATTTGCAAATTAATATTGAAATTTTTTGGAGTTAGTGACATTGAATTGAAACTAAGTTAATTGAGATATACATATTGAACTAACTCAAAACTTAATTTATAAAATATGATTTTTAATGCACGCAAAACTAATTGGAAGACGAAAAAATGTGGAATAATTACACACAATCAATCGGTTGTCTAAAAATGAATTTAATAAAATTATGTAAGAGGCACCAATGAGCTATTTTTGAACATGAATGACTAAAACCATAAAATAATGTTCGCGATATCATTTTGGAGTAACTAGAATATAATGAGTGTTTTGTAAATTTCACGTGAGAATCTTAATCTTAGGTTTTCATCATATCTATGCCGGAGAAAAATTAAATCGCGAAATGAAAGATACGATCTAAGTTTGTAAGAAAATTTCCCAAAAGTATAATTGAGTGTTGAAATCCCGTTTCATATGTACCTAATATTCACTCATATAATAATTATGCTATACATTTTATCTACTTTAATGTCAATTTTTATACAAACTATAATGTTAGGTTTATTTTAGGCCATAATGTCTATACCTACAGTTCTCTTCTCAAAATCTATAAAAACAACTTTTATGATAGTGGTCCAACTCTTGTGTTCACTACAAGTCAAAATAATGACATTTAATTATAACTATTATTAAACCATAAATCAAAGCTTAACCTTTGAGTAAGATGTAAGTGTCAACTATCTACATTTTTATCTATAATCTATCAATTCTACCTTATCGCCAACATCATCATCAACATGAATATAATGTTATCTTTCTTATCACATTTACAATGGAAAATCCGATTAGAAAATGTTAATAATATATAGTAACAATTTTTCTTAAAGTTATAAATTTATGGGTATTAAAAGGATACTACGACTCGAATTCACGACATCATCTTCCATAGTATGAGCGTGTACGTGGGGTTTAAATATTGTACAAACTCAACTTATCAATTTAATACCAACTTGATTGACATGCTAAAATCCGAACTAAATGAAATTTGTAACCTTCGATTCAAAATTTTTGCAGAAAAGATCAATTGCGATTCTAAAATAATAGCAGCAACAACAACAACAACAATAATAATAATAATAATAATAATAATAATTTATTATTTTCTATTATTTCTATTAGTATCATCTCAACTTTCTTATTATTATTATTTAAAAATCAAAGAAATAATATTGAAAATGATATTTAATAAGTTTTTTACACTACAAATTAACGTGGCACCATAAAATATTACCCAAATTTGTGGTTGCTCATGTTAAAAACGAATAATTCGAGATTGTGTACGATAATGCCAACTCATCTATTCTAAATCTATAATATATTAAAAAAATATATGAACATCTTCTGAGATTTACCTAAGAAATACATACACCTTCTGTAATTTCAGAAAAGATAAATAAGTTCAATTTATTACAAATTATTTATTTTTTGACTGAAATGATCAAAATAATTTTTAGAAATCATCATCCTTACCCGAGACTCGTATCTAATATCTAAGAACCCGGAACCAAAAAACCCAAAACATGAAATCCCCCCTCCCAAAAGAAAACCCAAGACCCCCTTCTTTCAAACCCCATAAATCCCGTTTTGAGTGAATTAATAAATCAAAATATTTTTCATATCTGCATGGATTTAAGTGATTTGGCTTTTCATCTTTTCAAGTAGAGAGATTCATTTCATTCTTGATTTTCTCAGAGTTAATTGGATTTTCTCTTGCAATTCCCACGAATCCGTTCTGTATATAATGCTTCTACTTCCTCTGTTTTTCTCCTCAATTCCTTCATATTCTGGGGAACCAAACAGTCCCTGTTGATTCCTCTTCTGTTCTCACACAATGGCTTGCTCAACCATAACAATCTCCTCCTTTCTGAAATTAGTAAACTCCAAATTGCCCATTTCATCTTCCAAAGCAACTTCGTTTTCCAATCTCCGGAAACATAGTTTCACCCAAAACTCCAAATCCAAGCTCCGCACCAGCCCTCTTCACCACCATGTTTCCAGCCCCAGAGGACCATCCACTTGCAAATGCCAGGCTAACCCATCAGATTATGCATTATCATGTACATGATTTTCCCACATTTTCCTTGAGATTATGATTGTTTCATCACCCAGTATTGATTCTGATCCATTTTTGAAATAAGGGTTTGAAAGAAGGGGTCTCGGGTTTGAAAGAAAATAGTGGGTTTGACATAACCCGAAATTCCGGGTTTGATATAACCTTAAACCTGTTAAAAAATGATTGATTAAAGGCATTCTTGATATTTCGAAAAAAAATTTACGCCGTTAGTTCAAAAATTAACCTTTTTAGGTTCTTTTTGTTTATAAAATAAAATGTCAATAGAGATCTATGTCTTTTCTGAAACTACAGGGAGTATCTGTGTTTTTTAGGCAAACTTCATAGGGTGTCTGTGTACTTTGCCTTATATTAAAAGAAAGGAGGAGGATATGAGAATAATTTTTTGACAATTTTGTCCACTTATTACATTATATTATTCAAAATAACCTTATGATTTACTTGTGGTACTAAATTATTGGTTACTTTTAAAACTATAATAAATTGAAAGTAATGCATTCAACTTTTTAAGTTGTGATTTTGAAAAAATAACAAATCATTAATAAATAAATTTTAAGTTAATTTTAATTTGATAATTTTGAGTAAATTGTAACATGTTATTGAAAAGTTATAGAAAAAAAATGTAGTTTCTAATAACTTTTAAATATAGGGGAAACTGAATTTATTGTTGTAAAAATTTGAATAATATATTTTAAATATAATTCAGTTTCAACACATTTTAGAGACTTTAGTTATGTTATAATTTATATGTTAGTATATTTAATATTTCACATAAATATAGTCACACATAATTTATTAGTAAAAAGTAAATTTTAGAAGAAAATAATTAAGATCAAGTTTAAAATAAAATAAAAAATAAATTATTTACTTTTAATGATGTCAATTTTTTAAATTTTTTAGAGCACATTTTTATTGTATAATTTTTATTTTTTAAAAAAAATACATGATATTTTCTATAATATTGTTGAATGATAATATATCAATAAATAAAATAATAATAATATATAGTCGTCTTGATTGTATCTAAATAAATTAAAAAATAACATATGACTAAATGTATTTCTTTTTAAATCACAAAGAAAAACAAAATTATCATCATAACTATAAATATAAAATATTTAAATATCAGATCTCACACATGTTTACTATATATTATGTTTAGAAAAAAAAAAAGAAATCATTTTAATATATTTGTTTTATGATCCCGAGAAAGATATCGCCATTACGTATAGAAGGAGAAAGGAGAGAAGAAAAAGGAAAGGCGAAGAAACTCATGGAAATCACACTTTCATGGGGAAGGTAACCTCAACACCTCTGCTTTTCCAATCAAAGCTCCTCTGTTTCTCTCTCATTTACCTATTCACCTCCATTTTCTTAGCTCTCTATACTTCTCTCTCCTCCACCAAATGCCTCTTCAGGTCCTCTCCTTTCGACCCCATTCAGACCCCTCTCTTCTCTTACCCTCCTTCCTATGGTGAACACAAATACGCCATCCCCACCGTCCGTTCCACCTGTTCTTCTCCTGTCTTCTTCGCTGGTACGTTTGGTACACCATTATTACAGCTTGCCGGATTGTAATGGATTTTAATTTAATTTTGGATTTTTGGTTGATGGGTTTTTGTTTTCATGGCAGATTATTGGAAGGTTTTGGAGGAGATCCAAGATTTGTGCAGGATTTCTTCAGTTTCCTCATGGAATTTGGGGTATATGCTGGGAAAATCTGATACGTTTGGAGGGAATTTTAGTACCCAGAAGAGGATTTCTTATTTTGATCATGAAAATAATAGCATTGAAAATGAAATCCCTTGTGGATTCTTCAAGAAATTTCCCATTAGTGATTCTGGTTAGTTTCTGCTTAATTCCAACTTCACCAGATTCTTTTTCTTCTTATTTTTCAATTCCCCGTTCAAGTTAAGCTCATGCAATGAACATGCCAATAATCCACTCATCATCAACTTTTGGTCTTATAACAACATCGTATAATATGGTCTTCTAAATTTGATCATTTCAGATCGAATAGCAATGGAAAGCTGTAATGGACTGGTTGTAGTCTCAGCAATCTTCAACGACCATGACAAAATCAGACAACCAAAAGGGCTTGGATCCAAAACCAAAGACAATGTATGTTTCTTCATGTTTGTAGATAAAATTACATATAAAAGTCTAAAAGATCACCACAAATTAATACCCAAAAAAACCCAGAAATGTACAGTAGTAGGTGTATGGAGAATTGTTAAAGTGTCAAGCAAGGGATTATATGAAGATCCAGCAATGAATGGGATTATACCAAAGTATTTAGTTCATAGGCTATTTCCCAACTCAAAGTATAGCATTTGGATAGATGCAAAGCTGCAATTAGTGGTGGATCCTTTGTTATTGATTCATACACTTGTTGTAGTGGAGAATGTGGAGATGGCTATATCAAAACATCCATATTATGTTAATACTATAGAAGAGGCTATGGCTACTGCTAGGTGGAAGAAATGGTGGGATGTTGATGGGTTGAAGAAGCAAATGGAAACTTATTGTCAAAATGGGTTGAAGCCATGGTCACCCAAAAAGCTCCCCTACCCCACAGGTACTTTTCACTGACCAGTGACCCCATACTATTATCTTTGTTTTTTGTTTGTTTTTCTTTAGTACTGTTTCTTTGTTTATTCTTTTCTTGGACCTTTTGAGTTTGCTTTTACTTAGTTTCACACAAAATTAACTACTTCTTCGTGGATTAATCAACTCATGGTATGTGTAAAAACTAAACGTTGATAGTAATAAATTTTAAGTTTTTTTTATGAATAATCATATTTAATATTACTTATAGAAGCTATTATTTCTTAACTTTAATTATAAATGAAATTATATTATTGTTCATAATATGAGTTTATTAGTTCAGGTTTTGTAAAAATAAGTTCTTCCTCACCTAGTAAAAAGTCAAAGTATTTGTTCAAATACAAATTACACCATTCAAGACTATAATTTCTGTCATTTTAGTCCTTATGGTTATAAATTGTTGTTAGTTTAGTCATTTTGTTAACTCTCTAAACTTTTGACAGTTAATGTGGCATACACATGTTTTATAATATCGATCATATGCGTAGTTTTAGATATTATCAAATACATGCAGGTCATGTGGCTCAAGATAAGCTTAACGGAAGTTAATGGAGAGAGTAAATTGTCAACTTAAAAAAAAGGTTCATGTTTGCATAAACTAGACCATATGATTCCCAAGCATGTTTTGTTAAAACTATAATTTGTCTTAGACAAATATAAAACGTTGAAAGTGAAATAACTTATCTAGATTGAACATAATTCTCTCATTTTAGTGTCTGACATGAGATAAACTCAATCTAAAATTTCTCATAATCTTTATCTCTCTTTCATTCCTTTTAAAAAATTAAAAAGGTATCGGTTTGTGTATTCCTTCTGAATGAATCAAAACTTTTAGGTTGGTTACGGTAGCTGGCATTTGAGGAATTTGAAAGGGAGGTCTTTAAGAAGTCTATTTAGGTTGGTTAGGTAGCTGGCATTTGACAAAAGAACCTGACGTTTTCATCTTATTTATGGGTTTAGACTCTCTCGTGTTCTTAAAACGTGAGAGAATTATGTTTAGATATGGTCCGTCCGATTTAAGGAATGATAGATCAGATCTGATTTCAAAAAAAAAATTAAAAGTAAAAAAAGAATAAGAAAACAGAAAATGTGTTTATTCTCATGTTAACCTTGACATATGTGTTGAGTTGATTGTAAGCATCCATTTTTTAGAATGGACGGTCGCGATTAAGAACACATAATGCTAATGTTGGGATACCCATATTAGGGATGTGTATCCTTGATTCCAAAAGATTACCTAACATTTCCATCTAATTCCAAAACAAAATGATATTTCAATGCTTAACTCATTTCTAAGAGTCTTATAATCTTATGCAGTACACATGTGAATGAAACCAAATCATACACATTTTTCTGATCTTTTTTTATTTTCTTTCTCACTCATCTTTCTCTCTCTCCTCGTCAACAACTCATAAACATATTGTAGATTTTCTCATATTTTTATTAAAATATGGTAACCCCAGAAGACATTCCTATGTTCTCCTAATTAGGTATTTGTTATCATATAATAATAGTTCATGGCTCTCTCTCTTCAGAGCATTGGGGTTTTTTGTCTAATATGCAATTTATATCAAACTGGAAGACCTGATAATAATTTTGTACATTTGATCCAGTTTTTGAATGTCGTTGTCATCGAGCGCGTGACATATATTCTTATATCTATTTAGATAAATATAGAGCTCTATTGTTTGGGTGAAGAGGATAGGATTTTGTTGTATATGAGCTATTCATTTGACTTTGAACTACCCAGATTCTAAAATATAAAAAAAATACCGAAATCTGAACTGTTTAAAATAAAAAATTATTGTTAGTCTGATATATCAGTAAACGAAACTCCCTTTATTTTCAAAAAAATTAACATGTATTTTGATGGATGATGATGACACGCAGATGTACCAGACAGTGCTTTGATCCTACGAAGACATGGGGTCGGGAGCAATCTATTCTCCTGCCTATTGTTCAATGAATTGGAAGCATTCAACCCAAGAGATCAATTGGCTTTTGCATATGTGAGAGATCAAATGAGGCCAAAGATAAAAATGAACATGTTTGAGGTAGAAGTGTTTGAGCAAGTTGCAGTTGAATATAGGCATAATTTGATTAAGGTTGGAGGTGGTGGGACTAAAAGGACTAAAAGGGCAAGCCCTGATTCGCTTCCTGTCAATGGTAGCAAATGCCATAAATATCTTATGGAAATGTGGGGTGAATCCCATAGCTGATTTGGTCTCTAATTACATGTTTCTAATAACGTCAGAATGCACGTTACTGTATAAGAAGTGATCGAACACATCTAATACTGAAATTAAAACAAGAGTAGATACAAAGCTGAGAAAGAGATACAGGTTGGGAAAGGCGATTTTTTTAATAGATATTATTTGTTATTATTTTGGTTGTTGTCCATTGGGCATGGAAGAAGATAAAAATGATTAAATGTCTTCCTTCTTGTTCATTCTTTTCCTCTACTTTGACTTATAGTTCTCCTGTTAAAACCCACCAAAACTGAAACAATGCTTCATGGAATAATTTTAGAATGTCAATAATATTTTGTTAGGTTTTGATTTGGTGAAATAGACAAATTGTCGACTGTAATAATTAGTCGAAAGCAATTTGCCCCTTTGTGTGGTAAAATAATGAACGGATTTCTCCTTTATATCAAAACTAGTTTCGTCCCTCTTATAAAATTATTCTTGAAGTTTTTAAGATCGGTGATATACTTTATCCTCTTAAAGATTATTCTTGAAGTTTTCAATATTATTTTTAAAGATTTCAAGAATGGTATTTAAGACTTTAAGATTAGTTTTTAAGACTTCGAAATTGGTCAGGAAGTATTTACTATAAGTCTTCAAGCTATTGCAGGTAAGCAAATCAAAATTGAGAATAAGATAAATAAAAATATCTATCAATATGAATTTGTTTAAAAAATTAAGTTGTATGGACTTATTTGTAGAAAAATGAAACTACAAAAGGCATCGATGTAAATTTTAAAACTATAAGAGATTTTTGTGTAATTGAGTTTACTAAAGGTGAGGTTTGGATAATAAAACATTTTATTGGCTCATAGCCTTTCATGTGCATTGTCTTTTGGATAATCATGGTTTACAGGGTATGCCCACCCGACTAATAACACGGAAGTCATGCACCACGTCCTCGTATGTTTCCCTACATGAGTTAAGGTCAATCACTAGCTTTAACATTAGGGAATGTCTCTAAACAATTATTTACATCTAAGAGAATTCAAAACACCAAGAGGGAGTAAACTTACAAAGCAAGACCTTCACACCACGAGCTACGTGCATTATCAGGCACAAAACAGCGGTTTTGAAGACATCGGGTTGAAGCCCAATTTTGTTGGGCCATATCCATTTCAGGCAGACCTTAAAGAGTCCACGAAAAATACTTCTTAAAAACTAGGGAAAATTAAAGGAGTAGACTATTTAAAGTTGTAATTTTATATTATGTCGTTTAAATTTATGCTTTGTAAATATGGCCGAATCCTCCTTTTAGGGGAATAAACAGTTATGATTTTAATTGTGTTTTTATGTTTCTGTCCATTTATAAAACTAACTGTTGCTTTTTAGGTTTTAATATTTTTAATTTACAAAACTCTCTTCCGCTTAACTTCTTCTTCCTCATTTCCAGCATATTTACAACGAAATTCCAGCTTCATAATTTCAACAAAATTCCAGCGATTATTCCACGCATTCTTCATTCATTGTTCATTATTTCGACCTTCAATCAATATTGTGGCATTCTTCTAAGAAATCGAGCATGTTATTATTATTATGATTCGTCTTCTTTTTTCGTTTTTGTTGCATTTGAATATGCAATTTTGGCAATATCATTTTTGTTGCTCTTGAATCTGCAATTTTTTTTGGCAATATTAGTTACTTCTTTCCTTTTTGCTTATTTTTTTCTACTTTATTCTTTTCTGCAATATTGTTTTCATGTTTTTCAGGTTGCTGCTACAATTTTTGTTCTGTAATTTTCGTCTCTGCGATTTTCGTTTACGCAAATTGTTTTTCTACAATATCATTTCTGCAATTTTCATTTATGCAATTTTAGAGCAAACTAAAAGGAAACTTGTTGCTGGAACTGCTATTAGCATTTTTCTTCATGCAATATCTATACCGTTAGTATGTAATTATATATTGTTTATTCAATTTTCTGGAATATTCATTTGTTTGAAATATTTAGAATATAGTATATAAACATATACTTAGTGGTATATCATTTCATACTATGTTATATTGTATGATATCATTTGTTATATGGTATATTGTCATATACCATATAGTATATATTTATTTATTGTTTTATGCAGTTTGTTTGGTATAAAATTGTGTAGTATATATACATCACCTTAGGGTATATATTTACGTATTGTGTTATTTTGATATTGTGGTAATCTTGAATCGTGTTCATTGATGCTAGGGTTCGAAGATGGGGATGATGTCGAAGCCTTTCTATTTTTTTAGTAAATACTTTTACATATTTTAGATATTGTCACACATTTCCATACCGATCGTGATGGTAGGCTAAAGTATCTTTTGTGGCGTTGGAGCCATTGTTAAGCGGTAGTCGTCATTGTAGACCCATTATAGGAGTTGATGGAACTTTATTTTTTATTTGCTCTAATTGATGCTTGAGCTTCTTATATCCGTTTGCTTTTCATTCTTTTTCCTGTAAGAGAAATGTATTTAGTCTTCATGATATAAACATTTTCTTACAATTGCATAAATTAGTGTTATAACCTAATTCTAATATCCATAGTATATTCACGTAATTGGATATATAGCAGTAGATATATTTACGTAATTGGATATATATACCCATAGTATTGTCATTTACTCCATTGTATATACTTTATCAAACTTGGTTATTTACCTCCGGTCATGAATTGACCCTGAAGAGTGAGCCCACCGTGTCTTTCTTCTTCTGCTGCAGTGAGGAGGAAGGTGCGTCTCGCCTTTCATCCTAGACTTCATCAGAGGGGGACATGCATGTTAGACTCATCCCGCCTTCATGGGGGTAAATAATCTCAAGTGTTTTGGAGGGAAAAATGGTTTAGTTATCGTTCCCATAGACGACGTCAACTGTTTGTACTGAAAAGTTCAATAGTGAAACACTATGCGATCTCCTTCTTTCCCGCAAACTTCCTAAGCTTGGGAATCTTCAAAACACAGACAAATAACTCTCAAGACGAAGAGAACTGGGTGATAGTTTCTTCGCCTAAGAGCCTCTAATGCCTAAGTCAGTATCTTGGAGTAATTTTGACAAAATAACCTGATTGTCACATCATAAAATCACATGTAATCTACATAGACTAACTAGTGTAGCTTATCCTGACCAGTTAGAACCCGGCTAGTAAGCCTGCCTAGGTTTGTGGCAAACAACTTGACTCATACCAGACCACCCTGTTAGCCTCTAATATAAGTTAAATGATTAACCCCTCACATTCATGCCACAAAAATGAGTCATCCACTGAATATGTAACTTTGAAAAATAAATATCTTTTTTATAAAAAAAGTGAAACTTGGTGCTTTTTTTTGTACAAAATATGGGTAGAGGGAGGTGTTGACTCATTATTTGATATGGAACATAGTACCCACCTACCACATCGCCGAAGTGTTCCCCGCCACACGTATGTCAAGGCCAAAGTTTAGAGGTAATCCAATGAATAAAATGTGACGTAAACATATATCACATCTTTAAATGATGAGATTTGAACACTTACATTATATAAAGAAATCAAGCCCCCTACTTACCATTCAAGGAAAATTTAGTCATTTGTTCTAGTGGTCTGCACGGTTTGGTTCGGTCAGTTAATAAACTATTTTTATAATCGAACCGAATTTATCTGTTATCTAAGTAACTAAGCTGAACCATTAAGTATATAAAAATCAAACGGAACTGAACCGACTAAAGTAATAATTTCAATTTGGTTTATTACAATCGGTTCAATTTATTTAAAGTTATACCCGTTGTTACAAATTCTATTCAAGAGAAAAAACATAACTTAACCGAATTTGTGGTTCTTTGAATTAGCCATAACTTAATCCATAAAACAAAACAACCTTCTATTCTTTCGACTAATATATAGTCCACGGAAATTTGTAATTTATAACCATATAAATTAATTAATGCCGCTATCACCAGGAGGCCGGTACCGGACCTGAAAGGAAGGTCTGTCTCATTGCCTTTTTCTTCCAAGCACACGGACGGGGGTGCTCCATTGACTTCCAAAGCAATCAACGGAGACTCCGTTACTGTTAAGCCTCGTCTCTCTCTCTCTCTCTCTCTCTCTCTCTCTCTCTCTCTCCCTCCCTCTCCACGCGACTGCATATTTCCGGCCCTGCTTGGTTGAGCTGAGGTGAATCAAATTCCCGCCATATCACTTTCTCGGAAATCATCTCTTGGATTTGAATTTCGATTCAGCTCTTATTTATTCATCTCCTATATCTTCCTCTGAATCTCGGCCTCATAGCAGAGCGAAGATCATAGAAACCTTAGTTGGTGGATCGAACATGTCAAAGTCTTTACCTTACTCTATGAAAGATGTTCACTATGACAATGCCAAGTTTCGTCAACGTTCTTGCTTTAAGGTTTTGAAACTCTAGATCTTGACTTTCTTACATTTTCGTTGCTAAATCTGGTACA
This sequence comes from Datisca glomerata, assembly GCA_003255025.1. Classification (NCBI taxonomy): domain Eukaryota; kingdom Viridiplantae; phylum Streptophyta; class Magnoliopsida; order Cucurbitales; family Datiscaceae; genus Datisca; species Datisca glomerata. The sequence continues at coordinate 1,821,542 of QANY01010600.1, forward strand.
TATGTTTATTCGTTGGTTGGATAGTAGATTTTCCTGGTGATTACTTTGGTGAAATGTTAATTTGATTTTGTTTTAGAATAAAATCTACTGGAGTTGAAAATGTCCAGTTCTTCATTTAGAATAATCTGACATCCCAGATTATGTGGTGTCGTTATGGTCATTCCGTATTGTGCTGTTGTAACTTTGATTTATGCTGAGATTCATCAAAACGTCACTTAATTTTTGGAAATAGTAGTTTTTCTTATATTCTCTTTCTATGTGTTACAAAGATTGTGTGAACTTGACATAATGAAATTAGTTTCCAGACTATAAGCTTGTCTCTTGTGTTATGATCTGCTGTTCTCCTTTTATCAATGACTATATACCTTTCTTCTTCAGGTGATAACCCAGACCTTTCGAACAAGTAAAAAACGTGATTGTATAAGTTGTAGTACGGGAAAGTTTCTGTTGTTGCTAATGATCTTTGGTTTAACATATCTTTTCCTGACGCACTCAAGTTCCGTCCATTCTGTTTCTGGTGGATTAGCTGAAGATACAAGGGATAATGTTAAAGGTGGCCCCTTTAAGAATGCTGGCACCAGATTTGGAAAATTTTGGAGAAGACCGCCAAGGCTTCCTCCTCAATTACCGCCAGATGAAAAGCATAGTAATAATAATTCGAGTTACGACGTCGGTAAGGTCAGCTCTGGATCCATATGGGCAGGTAGACAACAAATAGTTAAAGAGGCTTTTGTACATGCATGGTCTGGCTATAGGAAATATGCGATGGGTTATGATGAACTAATGCCACTGAGCCAGCGGGGAATTGACGGTTTAGGAGGTTTAGGTGCTAGCGTAGTAGATGCTCTTGACACTGCCATGATAATGGATATTGGTGAAGTTGTCTTTGAAGCAGGCTCATGGATTGAAAAAAACCTTTCAGATCGAATCATTCAGAAAGGCCAAGTTAATTTATTTGAAACTACCATACGTGTTTTGGGTGGCCTTCTAAGTGCATATCATTTAAGTGCCAGTGAGGGAGGGAAAGACTTTGCAAATAAAGGGCCGAAACCATCTTTTTATTTGGAAACTGCAAGGAACTTGGCTGATCGTCTGCTAATTGCTTTTACTTCCAGTCCAACAGCTATCCCATTCAGTGATGTTGTGTTGCGGGAGCCTTCTGCTCATGCGGCTCCTGATGGCATGAGCAGTACTTCTGAGGTTTCCACTTTACAGCTAGAATTTAATTATCTCAGCACTGTTACCGGTGATCCTAAGTACAGTGTGGCTGCCATGAAGGTTTTGGAACATATGAAGACCCTCCCAAAGGTGGAAGGATTGGTCCCGATCTATATTAAGTATGGACCTTACACTTAAAAGTATTTCATATTTGTTCCGTGACGCATAGAAGTTTTTTATTTCTTCTTCAAAAGTCATGAATCAGATGCAAAAAAAAAAGAATTTCATCATATTACTGTAATGTAAGTTCTATATATAAACAAAATGATGTTATTCTTCTACAGTGCGACACATAATATAAAAGTATAGGTATGTAAAAAGAAAACATAAAGCTTCACCTGCATCCTTTGTCTATATATATGATTTGGGACTGAGGAGCTTGTGATGTGCAATCAAAATAACATTCAGCTCAAAGAAGTATATTACTTTGACGATATTGTGATGCTGATTTCTTTTACTCTGTTACTGGTTGCAGTCCTACAACTGGTGAATTTAGTGGCGAGAATATAAGATTGGGATCCCGCGGTGATAGCTACTACGAATACCTACTCAAAGTCTGGCTTCAGCAGGGAGCCGGAGGAAAAAACAATATGACATACCTACATGATATGTATGAAGAAGCTATGAAAGGTGTGAGACATCTTCTTGTTCGAAAATCTGTCCCAAATGGATTGGTTTTTGTTGGAGAATTGCCTTATGGAGCAAACGGTGCTTTTAGTCCGAAAATGGATCATCTGGTATGCATTGTTTTTCCCTTCTTGATGTTCACCTGACTAGTAGAACCAATCGACAATGTAGTATAAGATCAATTTACTTTCCACTTGGAGTGCTTCTGCTCCATAGTGGTTGGTGTGATTTAAGTTGCTCCAAAATCCCCTTCAAGCCATATAGTTACATTTGTTGTACAAAGCAGATTTATACTGGTTATTATAGGAATTAAAGACTTCTTACCATCTCCTTTGACAAAAAAAAAGATTTCTTACCACCTCTCAGCCACCTGACTTACAGGTTCTCCATCTCCTTCTGCAGTGAGGTGCATTTAGTAATAACTGACATATGAACCTCTCTGTTTTATTATAATTCAACTATGTATCCTTTATGCTACTGATTCTGGTGAAACAAGAGTCATTGTTATGCCATACTTGATGGCTTGATGCTGAATATTATTGAGCCAAGAAAGGTTCTGAATGTATGGGAAACTTATTCAAAATCACTGGAGTATATTATCACTCTCCCTTGTTCTCCCTCCTCCCCTGGTACTGAACAAAAGACCGTAGACTGGTTCCTCGACCAAAACAAGGTGTTGGGTGCAGAAGTATCTGCTTGATTATATCTTCTATAATTATTTGAGCTTAGCAGTTATTATGTAACCACTATTTCTTTAGTGTCATAAGATGGAAAATTATGCTTGCTAAGTAGAGGTAGAGTAACGTTTTGCTTACGTGTATACTCTTTTCGTGTTCTTGTTAAGTAGAGGTAGAGGAAAAGAAACATACATAAGAGGAAGTAAGCTCATTTCTCGCGATTTTTGGCTGATATCCACCTGTTTATCAGGGTTTTTTTGGAATAGAATAGATTCCTTTTATTCGAGATTATTTAAGGTGGTTTGGGCCAAACAGATTCTGTTACTACTTGCTTAAATGATTATCGATTGAAAACTTGTGCCACATTTTTCCAGGTATGTTTCTTACCTGGTACTCTTGCACTTGGAGCCACGAAAGGTCTAACTAAGGAAAAGGCAATGAAAGCAAGCTTGTTAAACTTTGAAGATTTGGAGAATCTAAAACTGGCCGAAGATCTGACTAAAACTTGCTTTGAGATGTATGCAGTAACCTCTACTGGTCTTGCTGCAGAAATTGCCTACTTTCACACAGAGGTTAGTTTTAGTTTTGCCTACTTTCATTATATTGTTTATCACCTCATTATTTGCTGCTGTATTTTCTGCGTTTCCGCATGTATATGTGGTCCTGCAATTGACCCTCAAAGCTCATTTTTGCAGGACTTTTCTGAAGGAGGTCTTGATGGGGGAAACAAAAATTCTCACTACATGAACGACATAATTATTAAACATGCTGATCGTCATAATCTTTTGCGTCCTGAAACTGTTGAGTCATTGTTTGTTCTGTATCGGATCACAGAAGACCCCAAGTATGCTCTTCTGTTATACATTTATTGTTCTATTTACTTGCCATTCATTATCGATATTGGAAACACCCCCACATCAGGAGACAAGATATAGGAGTTTGGGATTAAGTTGTTTATCGCTCTGCTGCAGATATCGTGAATGGGGTTGGCAAATTTTTGAAGCATTTGAGAAATATACAAGGGTTGACACTGGTGGATACACTTCTCTGGATGATGTTACTACAATTCCTCCCCATAGAAGGGATAAGATGGAGACATTCTTCTTGGGAGAAACCCTGAAATACTTGTATTTGCTGTTTGGGGACAGCTCTATAATTCCACTGGATAAGTTTGTTTTTAACACTGAAGCGCATCCTCTTCCAATTGAAGGAACACACAAGGAATAATACATATTTGAAGTTTAGGGACTCAGTCTGGACTGGTCACTTGACATGGTCTATGTCATATCTGTCTTGGAGGCTTCAAGTGACCAGGTCATCAAAAGATTCAAAAAGTAATTGATGTCTGTTTAATTTTTTCTTCGTTTTATCCAGAATCTTACAGAGGAGAAAAAATCTCGCAACTTGTATTTGTGGCATATACAGTCTTAGAAGATAATAGAGATGTAATCTTTTTTTTATGGACATTTGCATTAAAGCATGGGATTTTCCCCTTCCAAATTTAATGAATGAATCCAGTTTTGTGACTGACTTCTCCAGTTTTCCGATAAAGTACGGTCTTAGGAAGCCCACTAGCGGGCACGACCGGTAGTTGTAGTCGATATGTTGCTTATGTATATTTTTAAATATTTCCTTTAAAGTTACATGTTGCTTGTATTTTGAATTGGAATCATTAGGAGATCAAAATTTTACCTATTTACACTTGTTATGGCGAAAAGTATGATCACCATCTCAGTTGACTTTGTTGTCTATTCTGTATATCACTGCTGATGATCTTCGTAGCTTTGTGGCCTCTACAGTATTAGGAGTTTGGATAATGGATATGTAAACACGAGGTAGATTATACCATTACTAGAATGACTGTTTAACTCTATTTAGGTAAAAGTTTCTATTTCCTAATGACTGAACTTTTATATTTATGTGTATCTATTCGTATTTATAATTTTTTTACTCATTATCATGTTTTAAGCTTTCAGGTTTCTCTTCAAGTCTTCTTTTAAGTTCCTAATGAAGCCGGCCAGCCATTCTGCAAATCTCTGCCATCATATCAGGTAGTTGTTTTGATTCCTAAGGAGACTATGGATGGTCCCCCTTTTCTTCACCTTTTATATTTATGTGCAGTCAGATGTTTCTGTTTAAATAAACTCTAGTCTTCTTCACCTGAAACTTTTCGCCTTTCAGTCATCATGTTGAAATAAGAGATAACATGTGCTATTGCTTTCTTAACACTTCAACTTGAGTTCTTGATATCGACTTTGATCCTTTGGCATCTCGTTCATATACATATAATCCCATCTACATTTCCTTTTCCCTGTTGATTGAAAACCAGTTGATTCTTGAGAAAGTGCAACGGATATAGATCACCGAAAAAAGGAAAAACAAAATTAAGACCCTTGTTTAGGTTGTAACGAAATATGGCTAGACTAAGTTGCCACTTGCCAGACCATAGTTTAGTAAAAACTTCTGCTAGAACCAGGTCTAGCAAATTGTTGAGATTAAAACACTTGTGACTGCAGTCTAGCAATCTGTGTTGAGATAGAACACTTGTGACTACAGTCTAGCAATCTGCGTTGACTGCAGTCTAGCTAATATTTTGGCTAGACTATGGTTTAGTATACACTGAGTTCAGTGGTAAATTTTTTCAAATAAAAAGGGTAATTAGTTTTTTTTTCTTGTGAAAAATGATAAATTTTGTTAAAAAATGTCGGGTATTTAAAATCGTTTTTCCCTTTCTCGGCCTATCCATGAATTTCTTTCTTGATTTTTTTTCTAACATACTGATTGAGAACCCCCGACTCCTATCGTCTTATTATCCCCATACTAACAATGGATTAGAATTTAGTATCTTTAAGCCTTATATCTTCTTTTACTCACTTTCTGAAAATATGCAGCACTACCTCTGGTCTCATTTTTGGAAGGATGTTGAGTTTCCGCTGAGGTACAATTCTCAACTCATAACCTACAGTAAAACAAAAGTATGTCCGTTACGATTTGGTTATCTTCTGCTTTTGATGGTAGTTCAATTCTAATTTTTTAACTAAATTTAACTTTCTGTTCTTTTTGTTATTACAAGAATATAATGTTCTATTAATTACTCATCTGCTTCTAAAAGTTTAGATCATCTGACACATGGGACGTTCTAATGCTAAACAGAGAAGAAGTTTCATCTAAGCCATCCAGTTAGATCTGGACGGCTCAGATTGACTCCTAAAAATGTAGAAAATATTTTTTTTAAAAATTCTTTGTAATCTGATTGGTGTGATTTGAGTCGTCTCATCAGATCTAATGTTTCGCACCCGCCAAACCGTTTGTCTGTCTTTGAATGGTAGAGAAATCCATCTACTTTATAGACCCTTGGTGTGATAGAGTTTCCGAAAAAATGTGTAAAATGTAAAAAATTAGTTCAAATCACAATGACTTTTCTTTTCCAGCTGGAGAGAGTGAGAAATAGATTTTCTATATTTTAATAATGCAAGATAAGAATCAATTAATATCTCATTGGAGTATGTGACGACTTTGGTAAGAATATCATTCTATGGCCATTGGTTACTGACCTACATAATGTACGCATTACCAATTAGAAGAAAGATGAATAGAACAACATAAGATGTAATTATGCTCGGTTGATTTGTGCCATTGAACTGAAAAACAATGGCCAAGATCCGCTGAACTATAAAATGGGGTATTTTTTGTGTGCTTTCATTGTTGTATTTTAACAGTCTAGATCAGATGTAATCATTAAGGGATTAGAGATACTCTATTACTGAGGATAAACAAAAGGCATACATAACGTTCACACCCACCTTTCTAATATCCTTTGAGGCATCTTTTCTCGATTTGTAACTTGACAAAATGAAGGTTCATAAAAATGTTGTTGGAATGTTTTCTTCAATCTCTGTCATGCATATGGATATATGGTTGAATATAATTTCACCATTCTAGTAATTTTTTCGTAGTCCGAAAACTTTTCTAACCAAGTGGTGCACATCTAAAAAAGCAGGCTGTAGGATGAATTTTATTTTGTATCGTATAAATGAATCTTATGTGTATGTGCTACTCAGAAGATAAAATCTATTTGATAAAATAAAATCCCAGTAGGAATTAAATTATACATAAGCATTTTAAAAAAAAATAGATATATAATAATTGATAAAAAAATTTGAGCGAGACTGGAGGGGAAAAGAGGAATGCTTCTACGATTATTAAAAGGACCAATAATTTATATCTCATTTCTCTCTTTCCTCACATCTTTCTTTTTTTAGAAGATTGTTGTGCGTATAAGCTACCTCACAAATTCGTCAAGAATTATTGTTCGGGTCACTCACATGGACACATTACATTCCATCGACAGTATAAATCACCCACACTCATGTCATCACTGAAGTTCAAAAATATGTATATAAGAGCCAATATACTGTAAAATTATCTAAAATAACTTGTAAACTTTTGCTTAAAGCGCTATCTCGTCCTAATCACTATAAAATTCATTCGGCTTGTCCCTTTGTACATAACTCAGCCATTTGTACCCCACCGTAATTCGGCGGTGGTGGGTCCGTCGATAGACCACGGTTCTCAAAACACGCAAGCCGTACCTGGTTGATTAAATAATGGACTCTAAAAGTGGGATACAATGCTGAATGCTTCCCTTTTTGTCAAATTTAATCATTTTCACATTAACTTTATTTTAAAAATAAAACCAAAGTTTTAATCTTTTCTCTTTTCTTTTTTAGAATAAAGACGATATAAGTGGAATCTTGTATTAAAGCAACACACTCTCACTCCCTCTTTCCCCCTGCGACTAGGAAACAGAACACTCTCTGGCACTCTCTGTGTAGTGAGAGACTAGAGAGAAAGAGAGGGAGAGGGAGAAAAAGGGAGAGAGTTTTTTGCGAGGAAGATGGGTCAGCACTCCAGAAGTAGCAAATGGGTGTCACTGTTTATGCTTCTCTTTGCTCATTTGGCTCTTACAATCACGGCAGAAGAAGACGGTATGTTTTCTCTTCTTTAACTTCCTCTGTTTGTGTATTTGTTCATCCTCAGCCTCTATTCTTTGTTGATGATAGTCTCTTCCCTATTTTACTTCAAACATCTGAGATCTGATTAATTGCGTTTGCTACAATTTCTAGTAACAATCAAGTCATTGACTGAAATTCTGATTTATGGGCTTTAATTGTACAGAAATGTTAAATATGTTTAAGGATTTTTATCAATGCTTTAGGTTTTCAGATTTTGAAGACCAAGAATCCCCTTAAATGCTCTTCTTACTAGCTACTAAAGGTGTTTTTGCCAATGGAGTTTGATCCTTTTTGGGTGGGTTGTTAGATTCTTAATACTTCAAATGTTAAATATGGGTTTCAATTGAAAATATTAACTTAATATTTTCAAAATTTTCACTTTTAATAATAATACGCTGCCCTTCAACTTCCACACTAGATCATATTCAGAGTTTGTTTCCCTCTGTAGTTCAATAATTCTAACAAGCTGTGTCATCTTTTGCATGGTAATTTTTAATATAACAATTAATCATTTTCTTAAATAGATTCCTAGAGATGCAAAATAACATGAGTCATATTACGTACCCTGTCAATTTTTAATAAATTGGACAGTCACCATTTTTAATAAATTGGACAATCCGACCGTCATTTTTAATAAATTGGAAAATCTATTATGACCGTCATTTTTAATAAATTGGACAGTAACATTATATGATCGTTATTTTTAATAATTTGGACAGCCTCTACATGACAGTCAATGTTAATAAATTTTCCAGCAAGACTGTAAGAGGGGTAGGGGCCCTCTTTGTTATATTGGAATATGTTCCCGCCAAAATTTTGGCCAAATGCTTTTGAGGCCACTAGAAATGCTAGAAAACAAAACATTTGATCCTATTATTAGTAGAAATTTTGAATAAAATATTTTAAAAAATCATTTGGAAATTGGAATATTTGTCTGCGTGTGTAAACCTTTTGTTGGGTCATTTTTGGTATTAGGAATAAGAAATGAAAGTGAAATCTCAGACAAACAGTGCCTTTACCTTTTGATTATGAAATTGTCTTCGACCTTTTGCCTACATTATTTACCGTGAAGGTAATTGGTTCAAACTTGGGTGAATGAGCCTTGAAAAAGTCGGAGCATGGTCCGAATGGGACAAGCGATAACGCGGCCTCTTGAAAATGGATAGGACAGCTCACTGTTCCCCTCTTTCACATCTATGTTTGTCGTATATAGGCAGGCGGGAATTACCTTGACTACTTCACCATATATCTATACATGATATACATATGTGTATGTATCTATACAAACATACCTATATATATGTATATACTATATATACATACGTACATATGTGTATCTATACAAACATACCTATATATGTGTATATACTATATACGTAGTCACAGTTGGTAACCAGCTGATCAATCTATGTTATCAAACGCAGGTTTGCTACCCAACGGTGATTTCGAGACACCACCAACGGGTGGATTCCCAAGTGAGGCAGTTCAAGATGGGCCCACAACGATACCAAACTGGAAGCTAAACGGCAACGTAGAGGTAGTGGAGTCAGGGCAAAGACAAGGTGGGATGATCCTCATCGTACCTCAAGGTAGGTACGCAGTGCGATTGGGCAATGACGCTGAGATCAGTCAAGATCTGACGGTGGAGAAAGGTTCAATCTATTCCGTCACCTTTAGCGCTGCTCGCACGTGCGCTCAGCTCGAGTCGTTGAACGTGTCGGTTCCACCTGCATCGCAAAACATAGACCTGCAGACACTGTATAATGTCCAAGGATGGGACCCGTATTCGTGGGCTTTTGAGGCCGGTGATGATGATGTCCGGTTGGTTTTTAGGAATCCGGGTATGGAGGATGACCCTACTTGTGGGCCCATTATTGATAACATTGCTATTAAGAAGCTCTTTACTCCTGATAGGCCCAAAGGTATATTTTCTCTCTCTCTCTAAAATTTTGCCTTTTTTTTTAAATTTCAGAGATCTTAGAAAGTTCTAGGTAACAGTACTCTAATATACTGATAGAGAGAGGAGTGAAAAAAGGAGTGAGAAAGTTAAAAAAGTTTCTCTATCCTCTTCACTCTCTTTCTCTCTCCTATATGGTACACTCACATTAGTATCATAGAACGCCTTGATTGCTTTTGTTTAGAAACGTTCTATAGTTACGATTCACAACGCATATAAAGTGATGGGACATTCATACGAGATAGGTGTATGGAAGTGTTTTTGTTTAGAAACACTTTGGTACACTTGAATAACAATATTTTTTTTACTGATATTTAATATATTAAATGTGAGATAAGAATGGAAATCATTTTTAGATTATTTTGTCGAGTCTTTACTTTACAGTTCTATATTACTCGTTGACTCTATTACTGATGTAGTTATCTTTTTCTTAGTTACTTCTCAGTGGAAAGTTGGCTATTTTTGTTATTTTTCATTTTTCGGGAGAACCGTAAAAATTGTTAAATTTCCAGTTCAAATTACAGAAATGATCGAAAAACTTTTTTTTTGCAAAAAGAGTAAACAATTTAGTTTCCAAATTACACAGGAGTGAATGTAAATAATTTATTTTATGTAGATAAATTATTTATTTTGGTCATTTTCGCAATAATGGTATGTTTTTTAGAAGCTTTTTACTTTTTTTTCTTTACTCCTAATTTGGGTTTTTCTTTTAGATAGGAGAATATTTAGATGGTATGTCTTGGAGAAGTTTTTTTTTTATTTCATTAGTAAGGAAATATATTAGAAGGATTCAATTAATTAAAAAAATAAAAATGTTATTAATTCATTTGTCACATAAAATTTAGAGAAACACCATACTTAAACTATGGAATTAAAAAATGTATATGCTCATATGTTCTCTAATATAATTTACTTAATTAAAAAATTCTGGTAGTAAGGCTTATGAAAATCATAATAATCATACTGATGGTTTTCTAATTTTATTTACAAAATGTAGTTTATTTAAATTATTTTATTTTTTATGGACAAATAATATATTAGAAAATATCAAAAATATAAAAAGATACATATCATGTGCACCGCATATATAACTTAACTAGTATAAAAAAGTCACAACACACTAGGCAAAACAGAAAGACACCCATTTGAATAACACTCTTATAGTTAATATTCTCATATTCGGTTGAAATGGTTTGTGTATTGGAATATAATCATTTGGATATGTGTTTCCAAGTACAAAAAAGGCTCGTTTGCCATTTTCGAAAAATAAGTAGGAGAATGAAAAAAAAGTGTTGCAATTGCAAGAATGATCGGTTTTTTTGTTAATTATAATTTTTTTTATAAAACTACAAAATTTTTATGTACAGGTGTACTATGGTATATAAAAATATATCATCATATATATTTATATACAATAGTATATTTTAATATATCATTAATATACCGTAGTATATTTTTATATATCATTCGTGGTATATTATGGTGTATTTATATATCGTAGTGTATTTTAATATACTATCAGTACATTGTACTATCGTAGTATATATTTATTATATTTTTATATATCATCTGTGATAATTATATATTATATCAGTATCATATCCATTCCCACACTCAAACTCATCTCCTCCTTTTTCACATCTCTCTCGCTTATAACCCAGAAACTCATAAATCAAACCATAAAATCAAGAAATTATTGAATTCTTCAACCTTATAACTATGACCTTTAAAGATCTGAAGCACTCCTCTCCACGATCTTAAAAAAATGAGTTCCGTCATTTTTTTCCTCATCAACGAGATCTGAAATGATTTTTAGTGGCGGTTTTAGGACTCGAGCATTGATTCTCTACACAACCGCATGCGACAGAGGAGATTGTAGAGAGCGTGAGAGAGAAGAAAGAGGCAGAGAGGGGCGTGCGACATAGACAGAAGAAAGAGACAGAGAAGAAGAGATAATTCGCGATAGAGACAAAAAAGGAAAAAAAATAATGGTTTGTTAAATTCGGCTATTTTTACAAATAAAGAAATATTCAGTAATTTAACAAAATTAATAAAAAAAAAGTGGCTCTATCTCTTAATTTTCCCCAAATATAATTACAAACAAAAGCCTTGTTAAGCAAATGTGAGTTAAAACAGTAGTGCTTATGCAGAAACCACTTCATAAATTGACCGCAAACTCTTATAAATACCTAACTGTTTAAAGTTTTTCATACCTATGCAGACAATGCAGTGGTCAATGGTGATTTTGAAGAAGGTCCATGGATGTTCCGTAACACGTCTCTCGGCGTCTTGCTTCCAACCAACCTCGACGAAGAAACATCCTCATTACCAAGCTGGATCGTAGAGTCCAACCGAGCAATAAGATACGTCGACTCGTACCATTTCTCAGTCCCACAAGGCAAACGAGCCGTCGAGTTGCTTTCAGGAAAGGAAGGTATAATCTCCCAAATGGTAGAAACGACACCAAACAAAGACTACACTTTAACCTTCAATCTAGGCCAAGCTGGGGACAAATGCAAGGAGCCATTAGCAGTTATGGCATTTGCAGGAGATCAAGCACAGAATATGCACTACACACCAAATTCTAACTCAACCTTTCAAAATGAGAAACTGAATTTCACAGCTAAGGCAGAGAGAACGAGGATTGCATTCTACAGTGTTTACTATAATACAAGGAGTGATGATTTTAGCTCATTGTGTGGGCCTGTGGTGGATGATGTGAGAGTTTGGTTTTCTGGGTGTAGAAGATTTGGGTTTGGAGTGGGAAAATTGGGGCTTGGTTTTGCGTTTTGGGTGCTTCTTGTTGCTTTGTTTTAGTGCAAGTTTTTGTTTTAGTTTGTATGGTTTTGGCATGGGATTGTAGGGAACAACCTTGCTCCCAAGTCTGTTGTGTACTGTTTTTTTTCTAGGTTTGGTTTTGAACTATGCTTCAAGTAATATAGTGCCTTTATCTATCTTTTTATCTCTCTCTAAAGACCTCTCTCTCTCGAAAGATCTCTCTCTCTCAACAGATACTTGTGATATTTTACTTCAGCTCATGCTTCGGTATCAGCCCAATGTCGATACCGGTGGGTATTATCTTGGATCATTCACATGAGTCCTGCATGGGTTGATGAAATTACTTTACTTACTCTTTGTAACACCTTAAAAGTCGAGAGGTTACTTGGATAATTTTAAAATTAAAGCGGAAGGTAACTCAAATTTTTTCTCTTAAAACTATTCATGATTTGCGGTATTTAATAAAATAACATATTTGTTAGAGAAAAACTCAAAGTACTTTTCTAAATTAAAGATTATAAACAAAACTTCCTTAAACTTAAATAATATTTTGAAGATCTCTCATAAATAACAAACTAAAATTAACTTTAAAATAGTAAGTTGCTCAATTAATTAAACTCATTTTCATGTCTCGTGCCAGAACGCCTAAAAAGACTTTTCACAATTATCACCATAATTATCATCATCTGATAAATTTAATATAAAACGGGGTAAATATGAAAATATACTCAGTAAGTAAAATTTTACACATACATAACAAATACATACGCATTCAAGTCTATTTTAAATCATTAATTAAAGTATTGTGTTTAACATATACTTTATAAATTATTCTCATATAATTTTCCTTTACTTGCTTTGCATTTTTCGTTACATTCCTTCCATGTAAATTTTTTATCACATTCTTTTCTTTACTTTAGACATATTTACATTTTCCATTGCATTCTTTTCTTTATATTATTTGCGAGCTCACTTGTGTAATATTTAGCCAATTAGAGGCAGTGTGCCATTATTACATAAACATGTTCGACTACCAGATCCTTGGTAGTATCGGTGGACAAGCCAAACAATCATTCAAAAATATTATTAACCATTAAATATTGTCGAGTTCGCCGGTCCCCTACGTCCCATTTTCCATTCACCCCTTTCATGGTATAAACATACACTTAGCTTTTTAAATATTTATTCATTTATCTATTATTTCATTTTACAAACATTAACGTATAAGTGTATACTTATTCTCATTCGAAATATATATATTAAATAGTCTGGTTCTATTTACAGAGACAACTAAACTATCTTGTTTTATTATCTGAAATAAGTTAAAATAGTTTCAGTATTGTTTAACATATTCACAATTGTAAACAATCAAGAAACTTAACTAGTATTGTTTAATAAGAATGCAGACAATCGAGAAATCAACAAATCTCATTGCTCAATTAATTAAATTATTCTTAGGTTTACCATTCATTGCTCTGTTATATCTATTTTCAATAGAATATGATGGATAATACGGTTCATTAACTGTTACTTCCTTCAAGCCTCAGTATCATGTAAAAATAATTAAAAAATATATACCCTTGGGAAAGAGCATGAAACATGTCAATTACTTTCCTCTGATGCAATAAAGCATCATATTCAAGAAGGATACAATTTCCTTCATTTTGGTTTAGTCCAAATTGGAGTTAAACCACTCACAAGAAGATGCCTAAATACATCTGTCTTGCTAGCCCTGCAAGATGCAAGATTTATAAATTTTAATGACAGTATTTAGGATTAATTGAATCCTCACTTTGTAATAGTCCAATCCATTTTGATTATTTTCCAGATCTGTCTGTTAGTTTAGCAGATCCCCATATTTTAAAGTCATTACCTTTAAATATTATAACTAGTGGTTACCAAGTCCTAGAAGGCACCCAACCTTTAGCTTTAATCTTTAGAATTCATTACAAAGTTACCAAAACAAATATGAATTTTCAAGTCATCAATAGGAGTCCAAAGAATCAAAACCCTATTAATACAGTCTCGTTAAAGTAATGCCAATATTAGAGTTCCTAAAATAATTAGGTGGTCTGATATTAATTTACCTATAAATTGGCTTTTAACCAATGAAAGTCAACCTACTCAAATTCAAAGACTACATCCAGTAGTACATGGATGAAACTGTAAAAATTAATTTTCAATCATCTTCTAGTCCACAAATTAGGGAGTATAATTAGTCTAGTACCCCTAGAAATTCGTTTTCTGAATCATCCATTAATAATGATCAAAATCTTAGGATTCAACATTTAGAACAAAAATTAAAGAAATTAAAAATTAAAAATTTAAGACTTAAAGGCATAGCCACGAGTTCTCAATAAGTCTGATCAATCTGATGAAGTTGAAGCACCCACTGGATTAGATTTCCAAGTAAGTCTTCATTATGTTAATCCTTAACTCTTAGTCCTGAATATAGGAACCTTGAGTCAAGAATATAAACCAGATTGAGAAAGTCTAACAAAAAATAATAATGACCTAATATATCAATTCTTCCTTTGTAATTTTGAAAGGAGAAGCAGTGTTTATAGAATTTTTATGATTACTCATAATTTTTTCTAGAGGAGGATGATTAGTAAATACTACACCAGAGTCTTCCTTAACCCATTTATACTTTGAAATTATTTTGATATTTTTCTCGTAAATATCTTCAACGTAATCAAGGAAAAATATATCAATTCTAGTTTCTATACTAAACTTAGAGGATATATCAGCATTTCTAAGTCTATTTATTAAATCCCTTTTGTTATTAAGGTTGATGTTCTCAATGAACCTAAGCCCAGTGAAACCCTGAAATTTTTTTTTAATAAATCTTTCAGATAAAACAACTTTAAAAATTATTCCAGTTAATAAAAAGATTGATAAAATGATTCAGGAACTAAAGAATAAATCTTCTGAGTCATCTTCCTCTGTTAAAGTAATTACCCAAGATGATAATTTAGATTCAGATGGTCATAGGTCAGAATCAACCTATGAATCATTTACAATAGGTGAATTTTTAAATATTAATAATATTGAAAAAACATTTAAGAATTTAAAAATTAATAAATTAGAAAAAAAAAGGCATAAAACCCATGCCTCCTGACATTCAAATAACTGAACCATCTATTGGTAATCAATTTTCTGTTTCTGTAGAAAAATTATATGAATGGAATATTGATGGTTTTTCTGAACAGAAAGTCCTCAATAAATTACAACACATGGCAATGGTATCTAACAACTACATTACCTCTGACAATTTACTTCATGAAGAAGTAATAAATCTTCTAGTCACAGGATTCACAAGAATGCTCCATACCTGGTGGGAAAAACATCTCACAGAAGAATCCAAAATTGCTATTCTTTCAGCAGTAAAAATTGATACTGAAGGAAACCCAATTATTGGAGAAAATCAGGAAATAATACATGATGGAATTAATACACTCATTTATACAATTATTGAACATTTCATTGGTACGCCAAGTAATATTACTTCGTGTATTTATGATCAATTAACAAATCTTAGGTGTCCAACGTTAAGTGATTTTAATTGGTATAAAAATATATTCTTTTCCAGAGTCATGTCAATGGATGATAGTAATCAACCCTTTTGGAAAGAAAAATTCATTAATGGATTACCTAATCTCTTTGCCCATAAAATAATGACAGTCCTTAGTAATGACCTAGGAAATATAGACTACGATAGTCTAACCTATGGAATAATAATAATTACTATAATACAAAAAGAAGGATTAAAAATGTGTGTTGATATGAAAATCAACAAACAAATTAAAACTGCTAAATATGAATTAGAAAATTTCTGTGAGCAATATGGTTTATCCTCTATCACTCATTCTCATAAAAATAGAAAAATTTCTCACTTAAGTCCTAGAAGGTCTCACAAGCCTGATAGGAAATATTACAACAAACATATGAATAAAAGTTTTGACCAAAATTTTGATAGAAGTTTTGTAAAAATATTGATAAAAGTAATATTACATGTTTTAAATGTGGTCAGAAATGTCACATGTCAAATACTTGTCAAGTTAAAAATGAAATTAATCAATTAAAAAATTCTGAAGATGATAAACATGAATTGTTTAGAATCTTAGAAAAAATAGATTACTATAAAGTAATAGTGAAGATTTAGGAGAATATGAAACCTCTGAATCTCTGAAACGGAATCCTCAAGTTCTGATAGTGATTATCCTAACATCACTATGGGGTGTAGGGGTAGTTGTTGTCAAAAAATCAGTCTTAAATAAAAATGAAGAACAAAAAACTCTCTTGTTAGATTTAATTTATAAAATTAAAAATCCTAAAATATATAAAATAAAATAAGAATACCTTGAAAGACTTAAAAAGGTAAATCTAAAGAAAGAAAATATTAAGTCTAATAATAATAATACTGCAAGTCTTTCACAAACTCTTAAAAAATTTAATAGGATAAAAGGGAAAGAAAAGGAAGTCATATTATAGGAACTTCAAAAGAAAATTAAAGATTTTAAAATTGAAATAAGAGATTTAAAAAATTCAAACACTGGAATAAAGGAAGAATTAAATCTTTTAAAAATAGAAAATCTAATTAATAAACAAGAATTGAGTGAACCTAGTAAATTACTAATTTCTGATAATGAGATTGGAGAACCTATTAACTGTCAAGACAATAATGAACACTTCATTCAAATCTTCAATCACATTAAAATAAAAAAATGACACATAATGGTTAGAATAATCATTCAAGATTTTGAATAATCAACTAGTACAATGATGACAAAATGACTATTTTACAAAGAATCTTGATAATTAAAATCATTCGTGGTTGTCATGATTTGTTGAGACTGTTGTTGGAGTGATCGTCACTAGTCCTTGATAATTGTTACCATGTACTAGAGGTCACTTGTCTTTTATTTGAAGATTATGATGATTGTTGCATTGTGCTCTAGTGTTATCATGGTACCTTCAAAATTATTTTATTGACATTTTGCCAAGGGTGTGTTTAGTTCATATATATATATATAATCAAGAATTCAATCACAATTAAATCATCACATGGGTGAAATTCACTTGCAAAGAAACAAGTAAAAGCACTACGACCAAGAATCACCCATAATAACATTTCGGAGTATGTCAATCATTTAAGTATATATAAAATTCTACTTACCAGACATCCTTAATAAAATCAAATAACTAAAGAATGCTTTGAGTTGTCAACACTATGTCAAAATTATTAAGTTTTATACATTAAAATATTTTATAAATTCTAATTAGTTATTGTAGCAAAGTACAAAATTTAAAAATTTAAGATACATAAGGTAGAGAGTGAAAACTGAATCTTTAATCAGGAATAAGAACCTAAATAGCACACATAATCAATTAAAAGAAAACCTAAAATTTAATGGAGTGCTTATTCTTTAAAAGCAAACTCTTTATTTCTTTACAAAACAAACATTAAAACTATTAAAATCTAATAACTTCATAACATGGTCTTTTTGTTTTAACTCTACCATCATGTTACATTAGTGACAGTAGCATGTTCAATTAAAACTAACTTTTATATGCATAACAAGTCCAGCATGATTCCATGTATCTAAATTTTGTCTATATAATTTTGGTGACTATATCGGTAAAATAAAACTTTCGCACAATTGATATTCATTAACAACAAAATTTCAACGTCATATCTAAAAAGTTATCAAGAACTTCAATATAGATTTTCAGATTCAACCAATGTAACGCCCCGATTTTTGTGGGTTGAACATGCATGTACATTTCATAATTCAAAAACCCTCAATATACTTGAAAACTCTAATTTGAGAAAATCCCCAAATTGAAAAACCTGAATTTCACCCTAATTTTAACATAAAATAGCGGATGCCAAAAATTATATAAAAAATATTTATTCCATAAGCTGTAATAAATGATGAATTAATCTGTAATAAAGTCAACGTGATAAATTTATAAGACGTGAAAAATTCATTCATATAATTTGTAAAATAAAACATGAAAACGTCATAAATTCCTGAATCAGCTGTAATTTAACAAAAATCTGTATCTAATGTCATATAAATATAATTAGTGCTCATATTTTTGCTAACTATGGCAGTCTTTTACATATGCTGCTCACCACCACCTACAACATATTCATCTATGGGGGGTTAGTATTTAAAATATTTGGTAAATAAAATCACATACTAATAAGCTTCACATGACATAAATGTAAACATATAACTCATGCCACTTTAATTTAATACATTCACTTGATCATTAAATCAAATCAAGTACTTGTAATTAACATAACGGAATTCATGGTTAACAAATAACTTAAACTTGTACTTATATTTGTGTTGATACTTGTACTTATATTTGTGTTGATACTTGTACTTATATTTGTGTTGATACTTGTACTTATATGGGGTGTAGGGATACTTGTTGTCAAAAAATCAATGTCTTAAATAAAAATAAAGAACAAGAAACCCTCTTGTTAGATTTTATTTGTAAAATTAAAAATCAAGAATTAAAACAAGAATACCTTGAAAGACTCAAAAAAGTAATTCTAAAGAAAGAAAATGTTAAATCTAATAATAATAATACTGCAAGTCTTTCACAAACCATTGAAAAATTCAATAGGATAAAAGGGAAAGAAAAGGAAGTCACCTTACAGGAACTTCAAAAGGAAATTAAAGATTTTAAAATTGAAATAAGAGATTTGAAAAATTCAAACACTGAAATAAAGGAAGAATTAAATCTTTTAAAAATAAAAAATCTAATTAATAAACAAGAATTGAATGAACCTAGTAAATTACTAATTTCTGATAATGAGATTGAAGAACCTATTAACTGTCAAGACAATGTGAACACTACATCCAAATCCTCAATCACATTAAAATTAAAAAAATGGCACATAACGGTTAGAATAATCATTCAAGACTTTGAATAATCAACTAGTACAATGATTGCAAAACGACAGATTACAAAGAATCTTGATAATTGAAATCCTTCGTGGCTGTTATGATTTGTTGAGACTGTTGTTGGAGTGATTGTCATTGGTCCTTGATAATTGTTACCCTGGACTAGAGGTCACTTGTCTTTTGTTTGAAGAGTGTGATGATTGTTGCATTGTGCCCTGGTGTTATCGTGATACCTTCGAAATTATTTTATTGACATTTTGCCAAGGATGTGTTTAGTTCATATATATATATAAAATCAAGAATTCAATCACAATTAAATCATCACATGTGTGAAATTCACTTGCAAAGAAACGAGTAAAAGCACTACGAGATAAAATCACCCATAATAACTTTTCAGAGTATGTCAATCATTTAAGTATGCATAAAATTCTACTTACTAAACATCATTAGTAAAATCAAATGACTAGAGAATGTTTTGAGTTATCAACACTCAGAGTGTCAAAACTATTAAGTTTTATACATTAAAATATTTTATAAATTCTAATTAGTTATTGTAGACAAAGTATAAAATTTAAAAATTTAAGATATATAAGGTAGAGAGTGAAAACTGAATCTTTAATCAGAAATAAGAACCTAAATAGCACACATAATCAATTAAAAGAAAAACTAAAATTTAATGGAGTTCTTATTCTTTAAACGCAAACTCTTTATTTCTTCACAAAACTAGCATTAAAACTATTAAAATCTAATAACTTCATAACATGGTCTTTTTGTTTTAACTCTAGCATTATGTTACATCAGTGACAGTAGCATGTTCAATTCAAACTAACTTTTATATGCATCACAAGTCCAACATGATTCCATGGATCTAAATTTTATCTATATAATTTTGGTGACTATTTCGGTAAAATAAAACTTTCTTTCAATTGATATTCATTAACAACAAAACTTGAACGTCATATCTAAAAAGTTATCAATATAGATTTTCAGATTCAACCAATGTAACGCTCCAATTTTCGTGAGTTAAACATGCATGCACCTTTCATAATTAAAAAACTCTCAATATACTTAAAAACTCTAATTTGAGAAAATCCTCAAATTGAAAACTCTAATTTTACCCTAACTTTAACATCAAATAGCGGATGCCAAAAATTATATAAAAAATATTTATTCCATAAGCTGTAATAAATGATGAATTAATCTGTAATAAAGTCACCGTGATAAATTTATAAGACGTGAAAAATTCATTCACATAATTTGTAAAATAAAACATGAAAACGCCATAAATTCCTGAATCAGCTGAATGTAACAAAAATATGTATCTAATGTCATATAAACATAATTAGTGAAAATCTCATATTTTTGCTGTCTATGGCAGTCTTTGACTCCTACTACTCGCCACCACCTGCAACATATTCATCTATGGGGGGTTAGTATTAAAAATATTTAGTAAATAAAATCACATACTAATAAGCTTCACATGATATAAATGTAAACATATAACTCATGCCACTTTAATTTAACACATTCACTTGATCATTAAATCAAATCAAGTACTTGTAGTTAACATAACTGAATTCATGGTTAACTTATAACTTGAACTTGTACTTATATTTTTGTTGATACTTGTACTTATATGGGGTGTAGGGATAGTTGTTGTAAAAAATCAATGTCTTAAATAAAAATGAAGAACAAGAAACCCTCTTGTTAGATTTAATTTGTAAAATTAAAAATCCAGAATTAAAACAAGAATACCTTGAAAGACTCAAAAAGGTAATTCTAAAGAAAGAAAATGTTAAGTCTAATAATAATAATACTGCAAGTTTTTCACAAACCCTTAAAAAATTCAATTGGACTGGTTCCGTCTAGTTGGGTTGAGCCGATTTAGTCTAGTTTGGTTGAACCGATTTAGGTTGGTTTGGTTGGACCGAACTATACTATTCTGGCTAAACCAGTTCGGGTTGAGTGAAATCTAGGTTGGATCTGATCAGGACCAACCGGGTCACAAGATTAGTTACAGGTCCATAAATGCCATTGTAACAGGCGTTTGGCCTGTGTCCTATCGACAAGGGCCAAACGCCTTTATGCCAAGAGTTTGGGGCACGACCATCAGGCGCCCAACGCCATTCATGACTGGTGAATCGTCAATCATGAATGAGTTTGGGGACTGCTGATGGCATTTGGTCACCCAACGCCTTTGTGTTAAGCGTTTGGTTCCAATACTCCCTATTATGCATAAAAACCTAGATGGAAAATTTATGTTTTATTTGTCACCAATTAAATGTTTGGCTAGATTGACATTTTTCAAGCGCAAGATAAGCCATAACACAAGGGGTGAAGCTACTCTTCGTACAATCCAATTGGATAGATTAACGGTTTGTAAATGTAATCCTTAGAATTTAGTTTCAAATTTTAACCAACGATTTGATAGAACCTCCCCATAAATATTAGGAAACCCATAATATTAATTGCATATTTATATCCATAATATGTCAAACGCCTGTCATGCAATGTCATGCAACTTTGACAAATTTATATTCCAAAAAAACTTAGAATCCAATCCAAACAAACTTAGAATCTAAATAAACTTAAAATCCAAACAAACATAGAATCCACCATATTTATATCCACAAAAGTTAATATCAACTTTGAGAAAACATCATGGTGAAACTTTTCTCCTTTGCGACAAAGCATCATGTGAATACTTAGTACGTCCTTCATGTTCTCGTTGTGATTCAGTATCCTCATTGGTGTCATCATAATGGTCATCTTCATCATCATTAACTGAATCTTCACCATTGTCATCATCTTCATCAACTTCATCATCATCACTCTTATGCATGCTTGCTTGAGTTTCATATATGTGCATGCGTCTTTGCAACTTCACCTACAAGTGTACATAATAAGTATATTTTGATTTCAAACTAAAAAATAAATAGGGAAAGATCGTAATTTTACCATTTTTCTTATCTTTTTTTTTTCATTGATGCTTTGGCCTTCAGTATCGCCTCACGTGCGCTCAACATTTTCTCGAATAATAGCTTGTTGAGACCACTAACCATGCGCATCATGCTTAACGCGCATGCTGCCAAATGCACCTGCATTATCCGAATTACGCGTAATATGATATTTAATGATTAAATAATAAATATTAACATCATAACTCACATAATTGATTTAAGCAGATGGAAGGCCTTTGACAGGAATATCATTTGGAATGTCAACCAGCTCACAACCACCATCTGGGAGTGGTAAGTGAATCTACCATGATGGTAGTGAGATGTCAGCTACTCTTATATCATCAACGGTCGCTCTAGCCAACACTGATGCTCCTGGTACTGTTGTGGCTGTTGCGGTTGCTGGTGCTGCTGCCTATACATAGTAGATTACAAAATTACATTGTATAACAAAATGAGTAATCTCCTATATTTAAAAATGACTTAGAGACGTTTAACACCTGCGAAGATGAAGATGCCCCATCATAGTTGTAAGATAACCACTTTTTCCAGAAATCATCATAAGTATCTTCGTTATCGCCATCTACATCCTGGATAAAGTGTGTCGCTCTAAAACATCCAAGACCACCAGACAAATCCTCTCTGGTAATGGTTGATCACATAACATTGAATTTGTGGGTCTGTATGGGATGTACGACACCTCGGTTCACATGCTCTATCGTGAGATGCCCTCACCCAAGTACCATGCTCTTACACCAGGTCCTTGCAGTAAGATTCTCGTGGTGGTAGGAGGTATATTGTCGATACAATAGTCATACAAGTTTGTACGTTCTCCCCGAGGGTACCAATTGATCTGCAAGTTCAAAAACAAATATTTTGTCAGTAAAACATTATCATACTCAGGGGGGCAATATAAGAATTGATATTAAAGAAAACGCATACCTCATTGGGCCTTACGTATCGAAGTTTAACACGGAATTCTTTTAGGCAGTGACCAATATCCCTTGTTTCTGACTCAATGTCTATCCAACGTGCTGCTCTTGGAAACGTGTCTGGATCACCCAACGGTCTGCCCAGTGCCAAACACAGAAAGTACTCACAAGCCCATACCTCCCATGCTCTCCAAAACCCCCATGTCCTTACACTTTTATCGCTGCATAAAGAGTCCATATTGCAATACAATACACACAACGCCGAACCATCCCAATTATACTCTCGTATCTCATCTATTTTCTGTAGGTTGGGGAGGAAGTACAAATAAACTTTATTGCTCTTGTCGCAAAAAAATGTACTACCCAAGATCACCAGAAGAAAGACTCTGGTCAAAATGTCCTCCTGCTTAGGAGTAGTACACTCGTACCTAGCATAATTATCAAATATCCACTGATAACAAACTTTTTTTCTCCAACCTTTGACAACGGTTTGCCAACTAGATTTTGCAAAGTCTTCTTATTCTTGTAGAGTTCCAAATCATAGTGTAGTTGTCGACCGTCGACTTTCATGCCAGTTATCAAAGTAAAGTCTAGTGGGGTCATTGCCATTCCACACACTTCATCTATATGAAAGGTGTGGGTTGTATCCCACAGTTTGTCGGTCATACTTTTCAACAGGACGCGGTCTATCTGACCATTTTTCAATATACTTATAAAATAACTAAACCCGGAGGCATCGACATTCATTCTCACATTTTTAGGAAGCCTACAGTACCATCGAGCTATGAGTGTAGTATTCCCAAAACCTACAATACCAAGATCATAGAACTCAGCCTAAGAAACCAAAATGTAAGTATGACTTAGTGAAAAATGTGTGTGGAGAAAAATGTACTATAATCCCTATTGTAAAATTTCATCGAACATCTTACGGGCAATAAACATACACTATAATTTTTCATCTAAAACATATATCTCTACCAATAATCATACATTTCTAGAAGCATTAGATAAAAAATACTCAGTTTTCAAAATGATTCGAGTATCTATTTGGTGGTTTAACAATATAAACATAACAACCAATTTTTTTGTTAAAGAAACTTACATTTTATCCTTAAAGAAAAACCCCAATATGGAATATTATCAAACACCTTACGGACAATGAAAAAATTACACCATATAATTCATTATGACTTTCGTCGAACACTTTACGGGCACTCATGAAAATATTATAGTTTTCCATCCAAGACATATATTTCTACCAACAACCATACATTTCTATAGTCATCACATAAAAACACCCAATTTGCAGAACGAATCAAGTATATATTAGGTGTTTTAACAATATAACACGTAAAATTCAAAATCTTTAAAGAAAAACTTACATCTTGTTTGCTTGGGTGAGATATACGCTCCATTGGAGCAATATGAAGAATAGGGCTACTAAGATTTAAATTCTTTGGATGAAATATTGCACCCCATAACCGGTGGCATCATACGGCCATTTCAAGACGGTCAAGCTCGAACTTGGTTGCGTCGTTAGACTCAATGTTCTATTTATAAATTTATGTTTTCCGCTAGCCATTATTGGTGAAAAATACAATATTAGAAGGATATGGGGTTTGTGGTCACGGGTTGGAGGGATTTGGCACGAGTTTTGACTCGTGTATTGCAACAAATTTAGATCGATTTTGATGGATTTTGGGCTATGAAGAGAGAGATGAAGATGAAGATGAAGAAGAAGGAGAATAGGGTTTGAGAGAAGAGAAATGAAGTGTTGAGAGAGGGGGAATGGTGGATATCGATTTTTCAAGAATAAGGGGGAAGGGGATTTTTAATGTTGGGGTTAATTTTGATGAGAAATAAGGTTAGATTTGAAAATTAATTTTATTGGGATACATTAATTAAAACATAAAATGTTATTTTCTAAAAATTATGGGGTTATTATTATAAAATAAAAAGGTTAAATTTCAAATTTCAATATTTAATTTCAATTTTTTTAGTGGATATGCTCAATTTAACAGTAGAATCCAACCTTAAGGGTTATACATGATCGTCAGATTGATAAATAGGATTTACAGACCATCATAACATCACGACATATAATTATAGTTGGTGAAAACCCGTCTCGCTCAATAACTGTCACAAAAGCACAATAACATTATCAATGACAACTTTTATCGAGTTTGTGATTAAGTGTTCAATTGTTTCAGGAATCTTTAATTAATCTAATCTAATTTCATATAGTAAGTGAGTATCATGAATGTTTACATTGAAATAATGAGTTTTTTCTATTTTTATCAATGATTTTACCGGTGTACTGTAAATAATTACAAAGAAATCAATTTTAAGGAAATGGGAATTAGGAGCAAAAAAAGTGACGATTAGGGGAGAGACTGGCGATCGCCTATTTGAACATGGCGATTGGGGACTGAAACAGGCTTTTGGAGGCATTAAACTAGCACTTTGCTTTGACGATGCGATTAGCACCTTCAAGATGACGTTTAGGGGCTAAATATAGGCGATTCGCCTATTAAGTATGGCGATTAGGTTTTAAGGGTTCACCAAATACGTAGTGGTGTACAGCAAGTTCTTCAAGGGTTCACCAAAATTTGAATTTTTTTTTGTGAACCCCACTACGTAATTGATGAACCCTACCGAGAATTTTTATTTTGTACATATTTGGTGAAACCCAATACATAATTGGTGAACCCATTACGTAATTGATAAACACCTCCAAGAATTATTATTTTGTACGTATTTGGTGAACTCCACTACGTAATTGGTAAACATCATTACATAATTGGTGAGCCACAATACGTAATTAGTGAACTTCACTACGTAATTGGTGAACCCCAGTACGTAATTGGTGAACTCCTCCAAGAATTATTCTTTTGTATTTATATGGCAAACCCCACTACATAATTGGTGAACCCCTCAAAGAATTCTTCTTTTGTACGTATTTGGTGAACCTCACTACGTAATTGGTGAACCCCAGTACGTAATTGGTGAACCCCAGTACGTAATTGGTGAACCCCTCCAAGAATTATTCTTTTGTATGTATTTGGTGAACCCCACTACATAATTGGTGAACCCCTCTAAAAATTCCTCTTTCGTACGTATTTGGTGAACCTCACTACGTAATTGGTGAACTCCAGTACGTATTTGGTGAACCCCTCAAAGAATTATTATTTTGTACGTATTTGGTGAACCCCACTACGTAATTGGTGAACCCCAGTACGTATTTGATGAACCCCACTACATAATTGGTGAACCCCTAATATGTATTTGGTGAACCTCAGTACGTATTTGGTGAACCTCAGAAAAAAAGTTAAAACATGCAAACATAACTCTCTTGAATACCTGTAGAAATTCTAGGTTATGCACGTTTGATTGGGCATTTTGTTCGAGATGCCAAAGCTGATGATTGCAATTGGGGAGGACCGTCTTGATTGCTTTACTCATTGCCTTATCGCCATCTGTAATGACCGATTAAGGCATTTTGTTTTTCATGGCATCCAAGAAAGTCCTCAACACCCATTGATAAGTTTCCACAGTCTCATCAACCAATATTGCGCAAATAAATACTGTGGTCTTGTAGTGATTGTTCACACCAAGAAAAATCACGAGCGTTTTTTTATATGAATTCATCCTATAGGTCGTATCGAACGCCAATGCATCACTAAAATAGTGATGGTCAACTTGGCACATCGAGTCTGCCCAGAACAAATTCGCTAGATGATTATCCATGTCAATCTTATATTTGCAATACATCTCTGGATCCATCTCCAATTTTACAGTAAAAAAAGCAATAGCTGCTTCTGAATTAGTTTCGATTATCTACGTTTTTCTCTGCTTCTACATCTAACTGTAGAGATCCGTCTGTTAGAAACCCACATTTTTGTAACCACCTGCTTGGTCGACCATGTAACCACACACTTGGCTTATCCTTACACCGACATTGTACAATCATGTTACCTGACATGTCCATTTCATTCACTGCTCTATTGGATTGAAGAAAAGGAACGTCTTGTGATGAGGCGGTGGGATGGTTGTGCTTAGCTTCAAAATCTTTAAAGACCCATTTTTTTATATTCTTATCCAAGTTCACCCTAAAACAAGCACGACAATCCACCCTTGTCAGGCCTCTTGGTTCTCGCTTGGTGTCCTCTCTGCCCGTATTTGTTTTGTCATGAATTCCTTCTTTTGAGCAAACCCATCTCTGTATCACATTTTCTCCCTCTATGTTCTTGTGTTTATCATTTTTCGTACACTGAACCCAACATCAGCTGCGTATGTATAGTAGAAATGTTTGGCCTCTTGTAACGTATCAAAATTTTCACTAATAACATCCTCATTTCACAAGTTTGCTAATGTGGATGAACCCGGTCGTGTACTCGTCTCACCCGAATTTATGGATATTTCATGATGACTCATCTTTGAAGATTCTTAATCTTAAAAAAATTATAAAAAACTAAACATCAGGATGTTGGGTCTTTGAATATGCCTAATCTTAAAAAATCTAAAGAAAACTAAACAAACATTACCTTTTCGGAGTAACCAATCACTTAGTTGGAGATAAAAATTGGATAATCCAAACAAAGAAAATGAAGGAGCAAGTAAGTGTATTTGAAGTTTAGAGCACTTGAAAATTGGTGAGAATGTGTTTAGTTGAGTGAATATATGATTTTTAAGAATGGTTTATGAAGGGTAATTACCCCTATTAATTGCACAACCACCAGACGCCACCAACCAATAATTGGTCAAATTAGGCGATTGAGGATGATTCGCAGTCATGAATGGCATTTGGGGACTATTGATGGTGTTTGGTCCCCAAACTCCATTGTAACAAGCGTTTGGCCCGTGTAGATGGGACACGGGCCAAACGCCTTTGTATCAAGCATTTGGGGTGCGACTATCAGGCC
The DNA here is from genome assembly GCA_003255025.1 of Datisca glomerata. Lineage (NCBI taxonomy): Eukaryota > Viridiplantae > Streptophyta > Magnoliopsida > Cucurbitales > Datiscaceae > Datisca > Datisca glomerata. The sequence goes on from QANY01010600.1 coordinate 1,849,551, forward strand.
CCAAACGTTATTCATGACTGGTGAATTGCCTGTCATGAATGACGTTTGGGGGCTGCTGATGGCGTTTAGTCCCCAAATACTATTGTAACAAGCGTTTGGGGTGCGACCATCAGGTTAGATTTGAAATTAATTTTATTGGGATAAATTAATTAAAACATAAAATGCTATTTTCCAAAAATTATGGGATTATTATTATCAAATAAAAATGTTTAATTTCAAATTTCAAACTTTTTAGCTGATATGTCTGATTTAACAGTAGAATCCAACCTTAAGGGTTATACATGTTCGTCAATTGATAAATAGGATTTACCGACCATCATAACATCACGACATATAATTATATTTGGTGAAAATCCATCTCGCTCGATACTTGTCACAAAAGCACAACAACATTATCAATGACAACTTATATTGAGTTTGTGATTAAGTGTTCAACTGTTTCAGGAATCCTTAATTAATCCAATCTAATTTCACATAGCAAGTGAGTATCATGGATGTTTGCATTGAAATAACGAGTTTTTTCTATTTTTATCAATGATTTTTTCGGTGTACCGCAATTAATTATAAAAATATCAATTTTTAGGAAAAATGTGAAGAATGGTGATTAGAGCCATATAAATGGCGATTAGGAGAAAAAAAGTGGCGATTGGGAGGGAGACTGGCGATCGCCTATTTGAACATGGCGATTGGGGATTGAAACATGCGTTTGGAGGCATTAAACTAACACTTTGCTTTGACGATGCGATTAACACCTTCAGGATGGCGTTTAGGGGTTAAAAATAGGTGATTCGCCTATTAGGTAAGGCGATTAGGTTTTAGGGATTCACCAAATACGTAGTGGTGTGAAATAAATTCTTCAGGGGTTCACCAAAATTTGAATTTATTTTTTTAGGTGAACCTCATTACGTAAATGGTGAACCCCTCTAAGATTTCTTATTTTATACGTATTTGATGAAACCCAATACATAATTGGTTAACCCAGTACGTAATTGGTAAACCCCTCCAAGAATTATTATTTTGTACGTATTTTGTGAACTCCACTACGTAATTGGTGAACTCCACTACATAATTGGTGAAGCCCTCCAAGCATTCTTCTTTTGTACGTACTTAGTGAACCCCAATACGTAATTAGTGAACTTTACTACGTAATTGATGAATCCCTCTAAGAATTATTTATTTGTACATATTTGGTGAACCCCACTACATAATTGGTGAACCTCACTACATAATTGGTGAACCCCTCTAAGAATTCTCTTTTGTAAGTATTTGGTGAACATCACTATGTAATTGGTGAACCTCAGTACGTTTTGGTGAACCCATCCAAGAATTATTATTTTGTACTTATTTGATGAACTCCACTACGTAATTTGTGAACCCCCAATACGTATTTGGTGAACCCCAGAAAAACCCAAAAATAAATTAGAACATATTATCTACTAAGTTTTGTGTGACTCATATTACTCCAAATACAATCTAAGAGTCACAATAACCAAACATTAATGCCTCGAATCTTTTCACGGCATGATAAAATTTTCCTTGAGGGAGACGTTTAAAGGGATATACTCCCTCCCAAGTGATACCACAAATTAAAGAAAAACAATTTGCTCTATGCCGATTAAAAGAAAGTTAGGGCTTTTAAATAGGTAAAATTAGGGTTAAATGTGTCTCCTATTAATTGAGGTGATTGACTTGTCAAAGCTCCCCTTTTTTTAGGCAACTTCAAAACATTTAATTTTCTTTTTATTTAAATTTAGAAAACGTCCTTCGTTTTTTAGATACATCAAAATCCAATCTTCAATATGAAAAGAGATAAGGGTGATATTTGTTAAAAAATTATTTTTGAAAGTATTTATTCCAGACTAACCGACTCTAAAGTAAATAAAAAAGACAAATACAAATTAACTCATTCTTCTATCAAATTAAAATATCTTACACACATATACAACCATATTTACGTGTATTTTTAAACTTCACTTCAAAAAATAAAAATTGACACTAAGACGATAGACAGATAGTTGTAAATGATTAATACTTTATTCATGCTTTAAATAATGATACTACATGCAAAAATACTTGAAACATAACATACTCGTGAGAAAAATAAGGATACTTATTTGGTTTCCTAATCCGAGATCGAACATGGAATTGTATCACCCAAGTAAACAAATTACGCCAATTATGATAAACTCATTTTTCACACAAATTCACAAAACAATGATTCATCATATATCTTAAATTTATACCCTTGAGGTCAAAACAGTACTTTCCAATAAAAAAGTGAATACAATGATTTATGGAGTTACTAAGTGTCACACAATCAAAATTGAGTCTTAGAATTAAATGGTTACTTATCACCGTACATAAACAATTATAAGAAATAAATGGCGATGATTCAAAATTTAATTTAGGCACATTTGAGTCTTTAGAGTACCTCAAAGCGTTCATCTGTAAAAACTTTTAATTTATTCATTACAAACATTAAATCAAATAATCAGGATAATTAAAGGTCATAGTTAACAATTCCCCTTCCTTGACCTCTCCTAGCAGCATCACCTCTTCCCCTTCCTTGAGTTCTACCTTGACCTCTTCTAGAGTTGCTTGCTTGAATGGTTATTTAACTTCCAGTAGCACCAGTAACAAAACTACTTGATTGAGTTCCAGCAACAATGCTTACTTCTGATGCAATCTACAAAGATAAATTGAAGTATAGTGTAAATCAAACATATATTGAACATGAACAAAAAAAACAATATGTAAAGTAGAAGCTTACTCTGAATCTCACGAATCTCTTTTTAGCCCTATTGGTTCCTATAGCAATGTTCTTCATTCTTGGGCAACATTTTTCTTTGCAGCAACTGGAGTCCCCTTACATGTCATCTTATCATGCTCAAATGTGTGACAATTGCTACAGGTTAATGTTTGCACTCATCCACACCTCTTATATCACTAAGTAGTAAATATAAGAACCATCCCAAAGAATCCCTTGACTCATTCTCCACTACTTCCCAAGCAATAGGGTAAAGACCATCATTGCCATCAATACCAGTTGTTGCCATTAACTCACCTCCACGAGGACCTATAAGATGGCAAGCATCAAGGCCAATGATAGGTCTGCAACCATTCAAAAATCTTGATTGCAAGCATCTAAGCAAACATACAACCTTTGAAAAATAGCAGTCCTATCAATCTCAGGTTTGTCAACTTGGATCTTCATTGTACTACCCATAGTTGAGTTCCATATCTCCTCATTGTAGTCACGCAATCTCCAGCCAAGCATATTGTCTCGCTCTATATGCTTGGTTTTTGAAATGTTCACTAACAAGTCCTTCTTCACTGTCTCTCTAATGTCATTCAACTTCCACCGACGATGTGCCTTAAACATATCCATGTAATGTTTTGCAAGCCATCATGGGCTCACATGCCTATTTCAGAAGGTTCTACAACACCTATGCTTTGGATTAAAAGACTTTACATACATACTATTATCTTATTGCATCAATGATACACATAAACTCTATGGACAGTCACACCAATACTCTATGTGCCTCATTTTTTACAAACTTCAAATCATACCCATTTTGTCTACCATGGGCCTTAACAACATTTCTAAACTCAGCTCTGTTTTTAAACTCTATGCCTAATTTAAAAACAACATTACGCATGTCACTATTAGCCATGAATTCTAGGAACACTTCAGAATTCTCCTCATCAGAATTGAGGGGAGAATTCAACTCCTCAGAATCAAGCTCCACTTGTGGCTCAACCCCTCCAACATTAAATTCATTATTATTTAACTCATAATCATTGTCTACTACATCATCTAAGTCAATACTCCTAACACTCGCATCACTATCACTGCCCCCACTAGCTTCATTGTCATTGCCCACACTATTGCTCCCTTCACACCAATCACTATGACTTTCATCATCATCATCCTCAACATGCATATTATCATCATCCGCATTCAAATCATCAGCAATCAAATTACCAGCATTCACAGACTCAAGTGAATGTGCAACATACACATGTATAAGTCTAGTATGTGGAACTACCCTACACATTTGCATTACATCCCTATCAGTCCTTATCTCTACCAAACTATATTACATATCCTCCAAAGGCTTTACATAATGCATGGTAGTATATTCAAAAGTACCAGAACAATCAAACATATCCTTCAGTTCTAACGGACTCATCTTATCCGAGAAACAGTCATCAAAAATAGAGATTTTACCTCCTAAGTATCTTATAGGAGTGGACCATTCAAATTGTGCATTATGATGCACATGAATTGAAATGGATATGGAGCCATTACTATAATTAAAATAACCTCAATCAGTATTAGAGCAGCCTCAATCAATATTAATTTCTGAATTAGACTATAATTCTTCATGGAAACCGTAATTCCTAAAATTACGAAACCCTAATTCCTAAAATTAGGAAACCGTTATTTTGTAGTAATTAGGGTTTACTAATATTAGGAATTAGGGTTCCAGTGGGGAATTAGGGTTTTAGAATTTAAGAACCATAATTCCTATATGAAACTCTAATTCCTAAAATTAGGAATCAGAAAAATGACAAAATAAGGAAAAGAAACAACAATATCCTTGACACAATCAACGACAAAATCAGAAAAACAATAAAACAAATCCAGCAACAATTTATCGACAAGCATCAGAACAGAACATAACTATGCCCATGACAAACTCATAAAAAGCAACAACAATCTCCTCCAAATCCAGTAAATAAAATAATAAACAAATGTGAAGAATAGAAAAAAATATCAAAATCAACATTTAACACAATCCATAAAAATTGAAGAATAGAAAACATACCTCCTAAGAACTTCAACCTTCTCGAAACGGAGACCTTCAACCTCCTACAATCATCCACGAAGAAGAATAATAACTCGAGCATAAAAGATTCCGTGAAGAGGAACAATATCGTGAAGAAACATCTCAAACCCTAGATCGCCTAATTTGGGGAGAGAGTGAAGAGGGATTTTTCAAAATGGTAAAAATTGAGTTGAGGTGTCTTTGGGGTAAGGGTTAACCTGACGTGGCTGCTGGGGTACAAATTTTGAGTAATATGACGTTAAATAATTTGTCACGTATTGTCATGTAGGACTTCCATGATGGTCCGTTAACTTCTGATAATGGAGCACCTGCGGAATGGTAAACGTGGATCAACAATATAACTGTAGGGCCTACTCTACTGCTTTTTAAAGTGGGGGTTGAAAGTGAAAACTAACTCAAACTGCAAGGGATAAAACTGTAGTTTTCTTTTTTTGAAACTAAAAATCAACACACTTGATTCTTTCATGGTGGAATGAATACTTAGAGAATTTAACAAAGTTTTTTCGCGTCATCCATTTTCCTTGAGACGATGAAGAGATTAAGGGTATGCTTGGAAGTGCTTTTATAAAATATTTTTATGAAAAAAAAATTGACTTTTTTTATTAAAAGACGTGTAAAAGAAAATTTGTTTGAATGATCGTTTGGAGAATTGTTAATAGTTTTTAAAAGTTATTATTTTATTTTTATCATTATTAACTTTATCTAAAAAAATACTTTTTTCTTAATAAAACCTATTAAATCACCACTCATCATCTCGATATTCATCTCTCTCTCCCATCCCCACGAGAACCAACACCAGATTCAATACCAGTTTTTTGATAAACTGGACCCATACACTAACCATTTTACAGAAATGGACCTTTACACTAATTTTTGCTTACTTTGGCCCCGCCCACTTTTCCTTCACCTTTTCACTTTTTCCCCCATTGCCCTTCTTACAAGCTCTCCAATCAAATGTCATGGTCTACTTACTTAACACTCAAAACATTCTTACCCACCCCATTTATCCTTCTTCGTTTTCCTCTTCGTCTTCTTCCTTCTTCCTGCAACAGCAAAGGATTGCTAGTTCTTCTCTCTGGAATATGTATAAGTTTTGTTTTCTTCTTTCTGAAAATATTTACTTCTCTTCTTCCTTCTTTCATGAGTTTTTCATTTTCATGCATTTTCTGAGAATGTTTATTTGCTTTCTTCTTCCTGGAATGTTGTTTGAAGTTTATTTATTGTAGACGATCACTAAGAGATAAATGGTAGTGTAAAATGAGGTCTACACGAGTACTACATGATCCTCGTGTAGACTACACACATGGTACATGAGCCCGTGTAAACCTCATGTACACCACACCATCATCGTGTGGTGCATCAGAAACTTCTTTAGTAGTTCATGAGCATCGTGTAACATATATTACATTAATCGAGGACTACATGATCATCGTGTAGTAACATTGTGTAGTGTACAGGATAACAACAAGATGATCGTGTACTCCTCGTGTACACTACACGATCCTCGTGTAGTCCTTGTGTACACTACACGATGAAACTACATGGTCATTGTGTAGTCTACACTATCATCGTATATTCCTCGTGTACATTACATGATTACACTACACGAACATCGTGTAGTCGTCGTGTGGGGCTTATTACAGTACACGAGGTCTATACAATCATCGTGTAGTGTACACTACACGATGCTCGTGAAGGCCTCATGTACACTACATGATGATTACATGATGCCTGTTAAAGTCTCGTGTATACTACACGATGGCTACGCGATCATCGTGTAATATTCCATGTCATTATATATTCTTCTTGTAATGACTTCCTTGATTGATGTATAGACAAATATGTCTGAAGTTCAAATTTTTGTAATCCTTGTGGAGATTGGGTGAAAATGGTACAACATGGTCTTTTAGTGGAGAAAAGACTAAATTATTGGAGATATCTACTAACTGCACTTACCACGCGGTATTGAGTATATTGCATGAAGAACTCCAAACAGACCCCTCAAAGTATGATATGTCAATCAAATTTCTTTATAGAAGCCATGGGCCCTTCCTTCCTGCTGAAATTTTAAAGGATAGAGATTTACAGTTCTTTGTTAAGGAGAATGGATCAAAATCACTTAGAAACCCACTATTTGTAAGTACCAAGCCTAAATTTTTACCATATCAAAGCTCGGTTCCTCAAACCACATTATCACAACAACCTCGGATTCAGAAACTACAGGATTTTATCAAAATTGGGTTCTTGAAACACAAATGTCATGACAACCTCTACATGAAAGCATTCCTCGCTTTGAGAGTTTTGATCATTTTGAAAGAAACTATCATGATGATGATGCTTTTTGTCATGACGATTATAATGTTTACAAGGATGAGGATATTGATGTTGATGGAGATGATGATGATGATTTTGATCAAGGGGCGTATGATGATACAATTTGTGGAGATGACCATGATAAAGTCATAAGTGGAGACGACCATACAACAATTCCAGACTTGAATATTGGTCTTGAGCCAGAGACCACTTGTCTATTGCCATCACAACCTAATTTGAATGAACAACATCTTGGGTCTAGTAAGCAACGATCTAATTTGAATCAGCTTGTATTAGACACAATAAATATGGATGATTTGTATAGTGATAAAACTGAGTTGCTTAAGGTTGCTAGTATGATAGCCATCCGGAGAAAATTTGAGTTTCAGATCTTCAAGTCAAAACTGTCAATATTGGTACTTGTATGTGTTGAGAAAACATGCCAATGGAGGTTACAGGCCATAAAATACTTTAAAGCTACAAAGTTCATCAATACACAGACATGCACATGAAGTATTGAGACATGAACACCATCAGGCTACATATTCATTGATTGGTCATTCTATACGGTCCAAATACACATGTGTCAAATGTATATATAGGCCAAAAGACATAATTGAATATGTTCGGCTTGATTTTGGTGTCAACATAGGTTACTATAAGACATGGAGGGCTAGAGAATATACATTGAAATTAGTTTGAGGGTCTCCTGGAAATAACTATAGGATGCTCCAAGCATATTGTCACATGTTATAATAAAAAAAATCCAGTTACTTATTTTTTATTTTACCATCATAATATCTACACGAGTACTACACGAGCCTCGTGTAGACATCGCGTAGTCTACACGATGGTTAAACGGACCACGTGTAGTCATCATGTAGTCTACACGATGGTTACACGGACCTCGCGTAACCATCGTGTAATCGTGTAGTCATCATGTAGTCTACACGATGGTTACATGGACTTCGTGTAACTATCGTGTAGTCGTGTAGTCATCATGTAGTCTACACGATGGTTACACGGATCTCGTGTAGTCTACATGATGGTTACACGAATCTCGTGTAGTCATCGTGTAGTCTACACCATGGTTACACAGACCTCGTGTGTGCATCTTGTACAACAATATTAAATATTTTCAGAGATAACAACACACATAGAGATCGATAAGTAGGATCATTTTAAATATTTTTTCATGACTCTTGGACACTCTGTTCATGAATTTTTTAGTTGTATACGACATGTCATTGCTGTTGATGCAACCACCTTAAAAGTTAAATACAAAGGGGTATTATTTGTTGCAACAATAAAGGATGTGAACAACCAAGTATATCTCATTGCATTTGGAGATTAGGAAAATAATGATTCATGGGAATGGTTCTTCTATAAACTTCACAATGTAATCAGTGATCCGGAAGACATGGTGTTTATATCCCACAGGCATACAAGTATACTAAATGTTGTACAGGTTGTCTTTCCCAATGCGCTTCATGGAGCTTGCACTTCTATATGGGCCAAAATATCAAATCAATTTATAAAAATGAAGATGCAGTCACATTATTTTTTAAAGCAGCAAAGGTATACCGTCAATCAGAATTTGATCGGTTGATGATTTATTTTATAAATTCATTTTCAGATATCTCACAATATGTGTCGGTGGGGGGATTGAGAGGTGGGCATGTTCCCGTTTTGATGGAAGGTGATACAATATAATGACTACAAACATCGCAGAATGTTTGAATGGGATTTTGAAGGATGCTAGAAAGATTCTCATTACATGCCTTATAGAACATATATGTGACATGTTACAACAGTGGTTCTATGAACGACGAACGGTTGCCCGTCAAATCACCTCACAGATGACAGATTGGGTTGAGACTGAGCTTAATAAGAAGCATCTTGCATCATATACACTATCATTGTTTCCTTCTGACATCCATGAGTTTCGTGTTGCGGGTGGGCGTAGGGAAGCAATGGCAAACTTGCATCTTAAGATTTGTACGTGCAGAGAATTTGATCTTGATCAAATTCCATGCATGCATGCGTTAGCTGCATGTCAGTAGCGTAAGATTTCCGCATATAGTATGTGTTCAAGGTTCTATAAAAATGAGGCTCTAATTGCTGCGTATGAAAAAACAATACATCCTTTCGGAGATCAAACACATTGGGTCACTAGACAGGAGGTTCATAAAAAAATGGTATCACCACCAATAACGAGGCGGCAAAGTGGCAGACCAAGGATAGAGAGAATTTCACCTAGAGGTGAGGAAGTGGTGAGAAGGAAGTGCAAACGTTGTGGGCAAATTGGCCACAACTGAAAAACGTGTAAAAATCTAATTTCTCTATCTCAACGGAATGACCAAGCTACTTAAATATAAATAATGACTTTTGTAGACTTAAATTAAATATTAATATAGAAATATACTTGTCTTTGTTATTTAATAATGTCATAAAGTTTAATTAGCATACATTAATCCAACACGATGCCCATGAAGTCATTATGTAGGCTACATTAAGACTACATAATGCACGTGAAATTATCGTGTAGTCTACATGAAGTCTACACGATGCCCATGAAGTCATCGTGTAGTCTACACGATGCTTGTGAAGTCATCGTGTAGGTTACATGAAGACTACACGATTCCCGTGAAGTCATCGTGTAGTCTACACTATGACTACACGATGTCCGTGAAGTCATCATGAAGGCTGCATTAAGACTACATGATACCATTCATCGTGTAAGCTGCATGAAGTCTACGCGATGCCCGTGAAGTCATTGTGTAGGCTACATGAAGCCTACACCAAGCCACGTAAATATATAAATATACTTTTGTTTGTTATTTAATAATGTCATAAAGTTTAATTAGCCTACACGATGCCCGTGAAGTCATCCTGTAGGCTACATGAAGCCTACACTAAATATATAGTAACTAAATAAAACTCATAATCCATAATTCACAATTTGAGGGTGTAAAAAAATAAAATAAAAATCCATATAATATATCCAAATTATTTCGGTACTACATTGCCACGTGCAAGTAACTCAATTGTAATTCGTCTTCAATATTCTGGCATTTTTTGTTGAATTATTTCTTGGAGGTTCCTCCCATATGCGAGGGTATCGACAAACTTAAAGATGAATACCCCACAATCAAACTTACAAAACACATGAAATGCAAAAACCTAATTAAATAATATGTATGAAATTTTAAGTGGACTTTTAAAAAAATGTATATTTCACTTCCCCGTTCTCTTTTGTGGAAACTTCATGATCTCATATTTCTACTCATCTTTGGGTTTAACTTCCTGTCTTCTCTTGAAGAACTCGAGGGACAATCTTCATGAAATGTTTCATTATTTCAATGTACAAAGAGCGTTGATATGACGTGTTCATGGAGTTATAAATACGAATACATTGGTCATTCAAATCAAGCTCAATCGCAATTCAATGATTGTGGTTCGCATTTATTGGAAAGATAACTTATGAGACTGTTCTTAGCTTCTTTCAAAATTCGTCTGCAAGCCGAGGACCAGGTACTAGAGCTGATCATCAACATCAATATCCCAGCCTATGGATCTTGCTCAAGCTCTGCAATTCAACCGGACAGGTTCCCCTATAATGTCATGGAAAAAAATTTAAATTCTCAACATCAATAAAAAAATGGTCATGTAGACTACACGAGGCCCGTGAAGGCCTCGTGTAGAATATACGAAGTCTACATGAGACTCGTGAAGGCCTCGTGTAGGCTACGATGTGCAGTTAACTAAGTTAAAAAATAAATCTTACTTACTTGCAGAATCAAATCACAAACACCGATCCTGATATAAGGGTTGTATTCTTGCAAATCCCTCCTCATGAGCTCTAGGTATGCATCGAGATGTTGTAATGTAATAAAGATTAGTTAAGATATTTATAATTATTTTAAATACCACATTAAAAAAGATTATAAATAACTTCTTACATCTTACTCAAGCCATTGATAAGTGAGGAGACTAGTTTCTTAAACCATGTAAGGCCAATAGCGTAATCCAATGTCTACTTTCTCGTTCCTGACAACGTAATTATATATCAAAATTAGGTACATGATTGGTTTACTACACGGTGGTCACACGATGTCATTCTAACCATCATGTATACTATACGATGGCTACACGAGGTCAGCGTTATCATCATGAATACTACACGAAGACTACACGAGGTTAGTGTAACTATCATGCATACTATACGATGGCTACACGAGGTCAGTATAACCATCATGTAGCCTACACGAGGTCAGTGTAACCATCGTGTATACTATATGATGGCTACACGAGGTCAGTGTAACCATCGTGTATACTATACGATGGCTACACGAGGTCAGTGTAGCCATTGTGAGAAGAAGAAGAAGTGTGTAAGAAAATTATAGAACTCACTTTGCCCTTGGGGAGGTGAACCAGGCTTTAAAACGAGCTTCATCGGCTTTTTTCCTTCGCTACTTCTTCTTTTCAACATTTTCAGTTTTCCAATTAGGTAACTCTAGGACCCGAGATCGTTTTATCTTCCTTTTACCAAGTTCACCAAGGAAGACGGTCTCTTCCTCTTCTCCATCTTTGGACTGCTCTGTTGACCGAACTGAATCCATCAATGCAGATATTATCGATGAAACCTTTTGTTCTTCTTTTTTTGTTTCTTCTTCTTCTTCTTCTTCTTTTGTTTTTTCTTCTTTTTGTTCTTCTTTTTCTGTTTTCTCTTCCATTTCTCTTTCTATTTCTTTTTTTTCCTTCTATTTTTTCTTCATCTTCCTTCTTTTCACCTTCCTCCTCCTTATTTTCTTCCTTCTCTTCTTCCTTCTCTTCGACCTTTTCTTCTTTTTCCTTTTCTTCTTCTTCATTATATTCCTTCTCTTCTTCTTCCCCTTCCTTCTCTACCATCTCTTCTTCCTTCTCTACCATATCTTCTTCTTTTTCATCATTCTTTCATTCTTCATTTTTTTCACTTCCTTCCCAATCTCCGTCTCCTCCCCGTCGCTAGCCATCATCATGGCAGATCAAAGACAAAATGAGTAATCATCTGGCCTCGATATTACTAGATGATCCATCAAAATTTTAATTTAAGAAATTGTAAATAAAATATATGATTGCATGGACAGAATCTTCTTGTCCATTGAAGTGATCTTTTGGTCCATTCCAATATGACATTTCCTCACCCAATCTTCATGTCCACTGAGCTTCTTGGACACAACCTTCTTCTCCTCTATTTTTTCAATGGCCTCTTTGGACCTCTTCCTCTTCTTCTTCTCCTCTTCCTTTTCAATGGCCTCCTCCTCCTCATTAGCCTCATCTTCTACTAGAAAGGGTTACGGAGGAGGCGTCGACTAAAAAAACATGTAATATTAAGTAGACAAAACAGAAAAAGGTGACTACAGATCGGTTACGCGGACCTCGTGTAATCATCGTGTAGTCTACACAATGAATTCACGAGGTCCGTGTTCAAGAAGAAGAAGGGTAGAAAATGATTTTGAACATATCTTCTCTCCAACTACTGATCTCCAGAAGTTTTTTTTTCTTCCTCCTTAGTAGGGTCTAAGGAAAGAACTTTCAACTAAACAGTAAAGAAATATAAATCAGTGTATGTGAAAGTAATATAAATTAACTTGTCAACATAATTCACCAGCATACATTCTCCTTAAAAAAAATTTCTTTTTGAATATTCTCAACCGGTACTATCGTGGTCGGACACCACTTGAGAATCCTTGACACATTGGTCGAAACTTGGTTACCATACAAACTAACTACCAAGGGGATAGTTTCAAATACCCATGCCTATTTAAATAAAAGAGAGTAATTCAGTATTCAGTATAAAAATAATTCAATACATCACTACATAGAATGTAATAAATTGTACTTGGAAGGCAAATGGACATCCATTAAGTGAATATCAATGAACAGCGGTGGGGGATTTCTGTGTTTTTTTTTCTTCTTGATCTTTAAGATCACTAAAAACAATATTTGTATTCTTCACAGCTAATAATGATTTCATTGTTTTAGAGAATGAGAGTTCTCCCCATGGATATTGGTTGAACACTTCAAGGTCGTCAACCAAAACCAACCATCTTTTCTAAATTTGGGTACGATTCTATTTCCCTAACACAAAATGCTCTAGCAAATAAATCAGAGCCATAGTGACCCCATCGGAATCTGACTTATAATCATATTTTTTAAACTTCTCCTCCAATTCAGCCATGGTTATTGATTGAGTTTTGGGAAAGTACAGATTATAGAGTCTGTTGGGGCCACGAGCCTTCTTCTCATCCCGGGATTCACCGAACTTTAGTCCAGTCATCAGCAAGAACTCTTTCTTGGAAAAGTACAGCGGTTCCTCATTGATAAGAAACCAGATTTCTTTCTCAGATAGATGGAGTGTCAATGACATATTCGGCCTCCCTAGCCAGCACCTAGTGGCAGACAGTTGCTGAAAACTTCAGGGCTGGGAGATCAAGGAGATGGCCAAAGCATGCTCTCTAAATAGGGAGAGTTGAAGAGTTTTCAGCTTGGTCTTGATAACTTTTATGCAGTGGGTATTGGACTTTGCATTGACCCTTGCCTTTGGAATGGTGTTAACGCCATGGACGTATCTTAGTTGCATCTTTGATGAAGTCATAACATATAGAATATTCAAGGCAAACATAGAGATCAGAAAATGCACACGATCCTCGTGTAGCCTACACGAGGCTTACACGACCCTCGTGTAGACTACACGACGGGTACACGATTCTGATGTATTCCTCATGTAGCTACACAAGGATTACACGACCACGATTCTGATGTATTCCTCATGTAGCTACACGAGGCTTACACGACCCTCGTGTAATCCTCGTGTAGCTATATGATGCTTACGCAATCCTAGTGTATTCCTCATATAGCCTATATGAGCTTACACGACCCTCGTGTAGTCCTCATATAAACTACACGAGGCTTACACGACCCTCGTGTAGTCCTCGTGTAGCTTACACGAGGCTTACACAATCCTGGTGTATTCCTCATGTAGCCTACACGACCCTGGTGTATTCTTCATGTAGATTACATGAGGTTTACACGGCCCTCGTGTAACCTAGAAACCAGACACCCACCAAGACCAGAACCTCAGAAACCTAGAAAAAAAATACTCAGAAACCCAGGAGAAACAAAACACTAACAAACCTAGGAAAACAAATATTAAAAACCTATAGAAATAACCTTATTGTGATTCAGACATCCACAAAAAACAGAAACGCAGAAAGTTGTTGAGGTTCATTGAAATAACCTCAGATAAGTGGAGTGTCATTGACATATTCAGCCTCCCTAGCCAGCACCTGGTGGCAGATAGTTACTGAAAACTTCAGGGCTGGGAGATCAAGGAGATGGCCAAAGCATGCTCTCTAAATAGGGAGAGTTGAGGAGTTTTCAGCTTGGTCTTGATAACTTTTATGCAGTGGGTATTGGACTTTGCATTGACCCTTGCTTTTAGAATTGTGTTAAAGTCATGGACGTATCTTAGTTGCATCTTTGATGAAGTCATAACCTATAGAATATTCAAGGCAAACATAGAGATCATGAAATGCACACGACCCTCGTGTAGCCTACACGAGGCTTACACGACCCTCGTGTAGACTACACGACAGGTACATGATTCTGATATATTCCTCATGTAGCCTACACGAGGCTTACACGGCCCTCGTGTAATCCTCGTGTAGCTACATGATGCTTACGTGATCCTAGTGTATTCCTCATATAGCCTATATGAGGCATACACGACCCTCGTGTAGTCCTCATATAAACTACACGAGGCTTACACGACCCTCGTGTAGCTTACACGAGGCTTACACAATCCTGGTGTATTCCTCATGTAGCCTACACAACCCTGGTGTAATCTTCATGTAGATTACACGAGGCTTACACGACCCTCGTGCAGACTACACGACGGGTACATGATTCTGGTGTATTCCTCATGTAGCCTACACGACCCTCCTGTAATCCTCGTGTAGCTACACGAGACTTACACGATCCTAGTGTATTCCTCATATAGCCTATACGAGGCTTACACGACCCTCGTGTAGTCCTCGTGTAGCTTACACGAGGCTTACACAATCCTAGTGTATTCCTCATGTAGCCTACATGACCCTGGTGTATTCTTCATGAAGATTACACGAGGCTTACACGACCCTTGTGTAACCCAGAAAATAGACACCCACCAAGACCAGAACCTCAGAAACTTAGAAAAAAAACATTCAGAAACCCAGGAGAAAAAAAAACATTAACAACCCTATGAAAAAAATATTAAAAACCTATAGAAATAACCTTATTGTGATTCAGACATCCACAAAAAAACATAAACGCAGAAATTAAAAAAAACTCCTCAGAAACCCAGAAAAAACCCCTCAGAGACCCAGAAAAACACCTCAGAATCTAAAACAAAAACTCAGGAACCCGAAAACTTACCTTATTGTTTTTCCTTGTTGTAAGAGACGAAGACTCAAGGATTTGGAGAGAGAGGTGTTGCGACTTCAAGAGAGAGATAGTAACAATAAGAGAGAAATAATGATAATGCAAGTGAGGTACACGAATGGATGAAGTTTCCTGTAATCATCACTTTTTTTCAAGTCGTAGCTTGAAATTCGTGAATGGGTTTTTTAGTAACTTAAGCTGATTTTGATTGAAGGTAGACCAAGGACCAATGTAAGCAAAAATTAGTGTAAGGGTCTATTTCTATAAAATGGTTAGTGTAGGGGTCTACTTAAAAAAACATATTCAATACCCATCTCTATGTTAGACTCATAAATTCATCGAGTAATTTCTGGCTTTAATGTGAATTTTAAAATAAATTCTGAAAATAATTTAGTTTGGAAACTAATTCTAAAACTACGGTAGAAATGGCCACATCGGAAGACGTCTTTTGTAAAGACGACTTCAAGTAGGCAAAAGGCGTCTTTACAAAAGACGCGTTCATTGCAGCCTAAAGGCATCTTTTACAAAGACGCCTTCAGTGCAGATGGCCTCACCTTACAAAAATCATCAACACAACCTTAACACAAACTCTGCATATAAAAATTATCCATTTTACAGAACATTTTATAACTTTATATCACACATTCTCAATGAAACAACATACATTTTTAACAAATTTTATGACTTTACATTTTATATTATTCTACAAAACTCCAAATACAAAAAATATAAATCAATCATGTTCCACACGGTGGTCGTCTTCTAATTCTTCTTGGACGTCTTTCATACGTTAGTAGTTGAGTTACTTGTGATGATGGACCTTCCTCCATAATAGTTGCTGCTACACTTTCTTCCTCTACAATAAGCGGTGAGTCTTCCTCCACAATATGTGGGTCTTCATCTACAATAGGAGCATCTTCCACAATAGGCAAGTTTAGGCACGTCTTTTACCTCCTCCTCGAGGAGCACTAGCTCATCCTCCTCTACGCCGTTCAGGTTGATGAAATGGTTCAGAAGTAGAACCAAGTTGAGTCACTAACTCACCTTCAAATATATAAAAAAATCGGCAGCGTGTATGGCTCTTGTTGAGACATAAATGGTTCATCTCGAGGCATGTGTGATTCTTGTTGACTTCTTTGAGATGAGTTGTGCACTCCATGCATTCGGAACAAAGGAGTTTGATAAGCCGCATTCACTTGTCTTATTGCTCGTGCGACTGTCTCACACACATTACAAATTCGAGGCATTATCCAAGACTGCTCAGTATCATCAAATGTCAAATTATTAATATTGTGCAGACTCTTCGTCTACATAGATAAAAATACATTATATAAGTTACTTATTAAATGACCATATAAGCTCATTAATTACATAAATTAATAAAAAAATTACCCTTAAATCATATAACGCTCTCTGTTGAGTTATGTATCGCCGTGTGATTCTCTTATACCATAACATGTATGAGTTATCATACGCATGTTCATCCACGTGCCCCTCAGCAATGTGTGTCCTACACTCATCCCATCTCTCAATGTATGCCTCATGTTGGATGCCCCAATTTAGTTCATTTCTCCCCTTTAAGTCTATGTCATGTAACCTTTTTCGGTATCACATGGCTTGGGCACACGTTGAATCATACCGAATTATCTTAGAATATGATCTGGTTAATGTCATTCCACTATATGAAAGAAAATGAGGGGAGAGACAGATCGTCATATATCTTCATGCATGATGCAGTATTTAGGAAGCGTATGGATAATATCATTATAAGGTTGCCATATAACCTATAAAAAACATATTATAAATAATATGACAAAACCCGAGTATTACCTCTTTTATAAGTAAAAAGCATAGTATTATCTAATCTGAAGTTTGTCTATCTAATGCAAATTGATACACTTCAAGAACATGTGTGGAGCTCTCTATGAGACTAAAAACATCCCTCCATCTATGAGATAAATTGCACAGTTAAATACATGTAAATGATAACATACATATATAATAATCAAATGAGTTGACTTACCGTATACCTAAAGGAGGGGGTGGCATTGGAAGTCCATCTTCCCCGACATTGTCATGTCTCGCCCGTTGCAACCTCACTGGTGCCAAATATGGAAATCGGTCACATGCCCATAATTGCAGTAATGCTAGTGGGTCAGCAATATCAGAAGCATTATTATGCTTGCTTTGCACATCTCCCTATACAACCATACAAGGCATGCACTACCCCAACTATACTGACCAGCCTCAATAAAATCTTTTAGTAAAGGTAAGAACATCAAATGCACCTTAATGTTTGACTTATCACAAAAAATGGTACCTCAGATAAGTTGTAGAATATATGCACGTGCATAACGTTGCGCATAGCTCGTCTTCATCATCAGATAATGGGGGAAATCTACAGTCAAACGTGATCCCCGTAAATCACGTGGGCTTGGTCGAAATCCTAATAAATCTTCACATATCCTTGTCCAATCTCGATGTGTACTACCCGTTACCGTTATCCCATCAACTGGAAGTCCTAAATGTATTTGCACATCTTGTAGAGTGATAGTACATTCACCATGCGCCATATGAAATGTGTGTGTTTCAGGACGTCATCTCTTCACAAAAGATGTGATCAAGTACCAGTCGAGGGCGATAAACCCAACCCTCGCAACTCCATAAAATCTAGCACGTATCAAATATGGAATAATACGTCTATGGAGTGGAATGTTCCGACGAACAACTGCACGAGAATCCTCCTAGTCCTAAACATGTTGGGATCTATGTTGATCATATAAATACAACACCGAGCTATCTTGTGGTCCAGGCTCCATGATATCCTGAAAATGAGCGTCGTTCGAAATACAATGATTATATTGAATTACATAAAAATGTACTAAGTCAAATATTATATTGAATTACATAAAAATGTACTACGTCAAATATTATATTAATTTACATAAAAAAGTAATAAGTCAAATATTACATTGAATTACATAAAAATGTACTAAGTCAAATATTATGAGTCATTTGAAGATTGTCCTTCATTACGAGAAGGACAATTTCGACGGTTATGTCCATCTTGTCGACAAAGTCCACATTTACTATGAGTACTTGGTTCTCTCCAATCCATATCATTTCGTATACGGGTCGACTTGGATCTACCTTTCTGCCGCGTCCTAGTTATATCAGGGTGCACTATTGGAAAGTTAGGAACTTTCCAATAATGTCCACCATCGAATGCTAGAGTCCATTTTTTCTTTTCAATATTATCAAAGAAGTGCACACACCGACTGTTTATTTTCTTCATTTCATCCATGCAGAGTTCAAACTTTCTTTGTTGATGTTGCATTTTCGCTCTAAATACTAAATTTTTTAGAGCCTTGTTCTTGCATTTGTCATTAAAGTTACTCACAACATGCCTCAAACAATATCGATGATGGCCTAATGGTTCTGACCACCCAAGTTACTGATTATGTGTTGCAGCTTTTATACCAGCATGTCAGTCAGATATTAACACAAGTCTTTCCCTCTGCGTAACGTAACGCCTCAAGCAATACAAAAATCATGACCAATTATCTATGGTTTCCTCATCAACTATAGTATAAGCAATTGAAAAAATACGTCTGTTTGAATCAGCCGACGTGACAATCAACAACTTATGCTTATACTTGCCATATAAAATGTGCCATTAATTTGAATGATTGGTCTACAATATTTGAATCCTTCTATAGCAGCAGCAAAAGACCAGAACACATATCCGAATATCACATTATTTGGTTCACCGATGCTATGTGTTTTCCATTGAACTACAGTCCTAGGATTCGACTTCACATGTATGTTCAACAATATTGATAGTTGCTGGTATGATTGATTCCAATCACCAAACACTTTAACAATTGCTTTTCGTTTAGCTTCACATACCTTTTTATAATTAACATCTTATCCAAATTTATTTTTCACCATCTGATGATGTGCTGTAATAGATGTAGTTGGATCCCATTTCACGATACCCTGCAACTCTCATACAATCAATGTTGAGTCCAACTGTGAATGATCTTGTGATAATCTTGGATAGACACATGTGTGAGGTCCGGTATATTGAGTTATTTCAATACATATTATGTAATTTTCAACGACACGCACGCGTTTTCCATTGACAACCTTCATTAAATTTTCTTATATTTTATAACCCAAAGGTTTGACAATGACTCTACCACACTAAAATGTTGATGTCTGAGTATCAAGTATCTTTTTAAAACATACTTAAGGTTTGCCTTACTTTCAAAACGTAAACCTTTGCATGATTCATTTGTTTCATTCCATATCCTAGTACGTTAGATGAGTATATGATCTAGCTTTGCATTTACGGCATCCCAATCCAACTGAGCAAGGAATGGTGAAGAGGGTTTATGCTGGAGTATTTTAGCTGAAGGGTTCACAACATCATCCTCTTCAACTTGGTCATCATCTTCATCAATATTATTACAAGCATTTATCTCCTCAAACTCTACCAAGAAGAAGCTACCTGGAGGGCTAGATGGATTCACATGAACGTCATGAGCACTGCATCTTCATGTGACAAATAGCTACTACTAGGTATATTTTCTTGCACTGTAGGATACATGTCATTGTCGTGAAATGGAGAAGAAATTGTTGCACTATCGTGTACCTCAACTCCACCACACATATTGTCACTATACAAGTTTATGCTAAGACCTCCTACATCTCTAGCATTTTTGGTTAAATATAACTCAATTGTATTTGGTGGAGGAATTTGAAGCAAAATAGTAAACATCACATGAGCATCGTTATCATTCCGTATAGGAAATTCTACATAGTTGAATGACCCAACACCAAGAGTAAGTGGGTAACGGTCAATTGACAATGCTTCACATAAAGTATTATATAGCTCGTTAAAAGTAATCTTCTTATGAATTACAATTCCCCTCATTGAAGGTTGATTATAGGAAACTCCATTTGCACCAATTACGACATTACCATTCATGTAACATAAAACTACCATAGACATTTCCCCAATTTGTCAACCTACTAAACAATACACAATAATTTCAGAACTAGAACTAGAAATTCTACAAATTCAAAGTTAATACTAGAATATCATAATATATCAACTCATTCATAAATCAAATCTTACAAATTAAGAGTTTAAACATCACATAATTGAGAAAATGCATCTAAAATTGAATAATTTTAAGATTTCAAGAACCCAAAACACATGAAAATCTAGGGTTTGAGAAAGATTAAAGAGAGATATTACAAAATTGATGACATATATCCATACAACATTCATAAAAACTGAATAATTTCAAGATTTGAAGAACAAATTTAAGACATCAAAGGAGTTAGAAATATACCTAGGGTTTGAGGAGTTTTTGCTAGTGATTTGAGAGATTGAATTTTTTTTTTTGTAAATGAGAGCTAGATAAAGAGTGAGAGGATGTAATGCCGGCAAAATGGCAGTAAAATTCGGGCACAATCGACGGCGAACGACAGCGGGGAAGGGAGGCTTGTTCACAGGCTGAGGGGCTGTCTTCTTCTTCGCGGGCTGAGAGATAAGCTTATGCTTTTTTACTACTGTTGTTGCGGATATTAAAGAAAAATGTGGAAG
This sequence comes from Datisca glomerata, assembly GCA_003255025.1. Classification (NCBI taxonomy): domain Eukaryota; kingdom Viridiplantae; phylum Streptophyta; class Magnoliopsida; order Cucurbitales; family Datiscaceae; genus Datisca; species Datisca glomerata. Next base: position 1,870,800 of record QANY01010600.1, read on the forward strand.
GCGTCTTTGCAAAAGACGCCTTCGACTATTAGTGAAGGCGTCTTTTGCAAAGGCACCGTCTATGTGGCTCATATTTGGGCCACACCACAACGAATATGTCTTTTATAAATACGCATTTGTCGTATGTGTCCAAAACTATCTTACTTTTAGAATTAATTTTAAAAGTACCGTATTTTACTTATTTTTTTTCTAAAATCACTATAGAATACTCAAAAATTCCAATTTCATCTCTCTCTCACGAATCCACAAACATATTCAATACCCATCTCTCTAACTCACTCATAAATCCATACATTTGCTTTCCTCCTCCACCATACCCAACAAAATCACACCTTTCTCATCCTCTATTTTACTTTGTTTCTTTGAATCATGAACATCGACGTCGTTTGCAGCGCAGATCTTCCAGCTAACAGAAGAGCTAGGGCTCGTGCGGCGCGAGTCGTCTTTGCAATCGTGATTTCTGTCGGTGGGACCTAACAAGGGGATGGATTTTTATTGTATTCTTCGTGTTATCTCTTTCTGAAGTTTTGTGCTGATTTTTCTACGTTTTCAAAGTTTCAAATCTTTTTTTTTAAACCAGTTTTTAGAAATGGTACCCTTCCAAACGATTTTTTCAGTGGCTTACTTGTGAATCGAGCATGTATCAACGAATTTTATGTACTGATATTCTACTTCTTCCATTGAAAAAAAAAACTTCACCATGAGGCTCGAGCATATATCAACGAATTTTATGTACTGATTTTTTCTAACTTTTGGATTAAAATATCAAGGGTCAAAATTTTTTCTAATTTAATTTAAAAATAAATAAAAATATTTTTTTTTTAATTTTTATATTAAATAGATCTAAACCGCCGACATTTTAAATAATTTCTCCTACAAGAGAAAAAGCTCTCTGACACAGAGAAGCAAGCTTTTTACTTTTCTTTTCTTTCGTCCCTCTTCTCTGTTTTCTGTTTTGTGTTTTTAGTTTTGTTCCAAATGATTTTTCTTTTTAAATAGTCAAAAACTTTTATACATCAGGTTTCCAAACAGGTCCTAAACTGCAATTAATCCAAATTATTTGAGGAATTAATTTAGTTAAATTAAACTTGCAAAAAAAAAATTGCCAATGGAAAGAGAGATTAAACCCCGTAGTTAGAGAATGAGAAACTCAGATTTGGATCATTAATGTACTATTTAATAAATTAAATTATTAAGTTGTCGTGTATTAATATATAATAAATTATTTGGAGAATATTTTGAGAATAAGTAAATGAGTGTATGTTTCAAAAAAAACATTAAAAGAGATTTTTGAGGAAAGGAAAAAACAAAATTAGGGATTAAATTTGTTTTAAGGAAATTTGGCATCAAATTTTTACAAGATTAAGGTCTAGCAGGAATTAGCTTAATAAAACATTCAAGAGTTCCTTTTTATTTTTTAAAGATCTTCTCACAGTAGTTTCGCTAAAAAAAATGTGGATCTAGTGTCTCCAGTCCAGCTTGAAATTTATTAAGTGTTGATAAAATTTAAATGGAAATGACAAAATTGCCCTAAGAGAACGGTAGCCATCAGTATAAATTGGTCATAGAAAATTAATGGAGGGCAGGAGAAAGAAGGAAAGGGCGGGGAGGTTCTCCTGCCTTGTACCGCCGAACGTTTTCCCCTCCTCCTCTATTCCCTTCCCAAAATGGAAGACCTAGAGGGTCCCACCTCCGCCGCCTTCTCCGCGGGGCCCCCTTCCGAGTCCTCCCCACCGTCGTCGCCGCCATATCTAGATGTTACGCCTGTTGGATCACCTGATCACGATGTGCCTGAGATTCCATCGGCACCGTCGGATGATGAGCACCACCACGACCACGACCTTGGCCACGATCACAATCACGAGCAGGAGGAGGAGCACGAGGAGGACCATGATCACGCTCAGGAGCATAGCCAAGAGCAGTCGGATGGTACCGCCGTTCTCTCCGAGGATTTGAAGAAAAAGATCGTTAAGCAGGTAAGGCTCTTCCTCCCCCCTCC
>QANY01010600.1:1872817-1978223 GCA_003255025.1 Datisca glomerata
CCCCCCCCCCCCCCCCCTCTCTATCTCTTGTGTTTGTAGTTTTACTCTCACAGTTTCGTGGTCCTTTGGGTTTTGGAGAAAATTTTGGAATGCGAATCCGTTATTTGGTGCACGCTCTTTTGATTGGAATTCGATACACGCACTTCTGCGTTTTAATTCGATGCACGCACTATTCGGTTCGATTGAACTGTGCGTCAAAAAATTCTTTACTTCAGATGTATTCTACGTATTAGCTTCTTTCCATCTTCTTATGCAAGAACTTATGTAGTTAGTTTATGTGTGTATGCGTTGTTTTATGCAATTCGTTGATGCCTAGAAGCCTTATGGTACGGTTGCCGAGTAAAGGAAGCTATTTTTTTCTCGATTGAATGAATATTAAAGGTTGATGGTTTTTGGCTCGGAACTTATATGAATTGGTGGCCTATAAAATAATATACCGTGTCAATCCAAATAACTTCATTGGAAGCTTTATCATTTTTAGTGGTTATCGTTCTTGCCCATTATGAGGTTTGAAATTAGAATCATCATGTTAAGTCTCTTTTACATTGCAGGTTGAATTCTATTTCAGCGATGATAACCTGCCAACCGACAAATACCTGATGGGTTTTATTAAGAAGAATAAAGAGGGATTTGGTACGTATAATTATTATCAGTATCATGGTTTGATTTTCTACTTTGTAAAGATTTTCTCGGTCATTGAAACTACTGATTCTGGTTTCCATGTTTGAGGAATCTGGTGGCTGTTGCTCATCTGTTCAATGTGTTTTGTTATTTCCCACTCGTTTTGCTAGCATATAACGAAATTAAAAGTTCTGAATAATAAAAGACTGAGCATGTGCAAACTGCAGTAATATGATTTTAAGAGTTTAGGTCATTACGAGAAATTAAGGGTAAAATAACTTTTTTCAGTAAGCGTAAATTTTTTTATTCACTGAACTATTAAAGCTTGAAGGAATATCATTCAGTTATGTTGATCCAAGATTCAAAGAATTGCGGAAACTTAAAGGATATTAAGCTTAGAAGTTAGAACTGCATTAGTGCTTCATAAAACGCTTGAGCAGCCAAAATGGGCACTTTTATTGTCAAGGTAGCTACGTTAAGATGGAGATTAGCTGGAGTTACACTAAGCCTTCCTTATGAATGATCAAACTGGTAGGCAAAGCTATCGTTTGCAGTAACTTTTGTGCTGTATTACTCAAGAAACCAGGAGAAACCCATCTCTTTTCAAGTTTCCATGCTTTGATGTAATGTCTGAAGAGAAATTATAAGTGGTTAAATGGATTTCTAAAGTTCCATAAATAACAAAAACTTTGTGAAATTTAGCATAAAAAGAAAAACGCTCATATGTTAATAACAATACACAGAATATAAAGCCTTTGTACCTTTTGCTTCTAATTTTGATAAAGCACCTAATAAATAAAAGGAGCAGGAGGTGGAGTTTTTTACCTCTTTGATCCCCTTTTCCACACATTTTTTAAAATCTGACTCTTAATGTCCTCGCTTTTATGAACATGGATTGCATGGTAAGAATAGAGATGAAGATGATGAGTAATGCAGGTACTTTTGATAAGTTGCATTTCCTGGATGTTTTCCTGGTGTAGCCAGTTTTGGCTGTGCTGAAAATCTGGATTTGCTCTAATGAAATGCAATTAACTGCTGGCTGATTTTCCTCTATCCGTGCAATTCTATTGTGTGGAGCTATCTTAAGTTTATAAACTTGACTGGTATATCTAAGTTTTTGAAAATAGCATGCTTATGTGACTAGCACAGAGGCATGCCAAATATTTTCAACATGCGTTGTGGCTCCGCATATGTTATCGTGAGTCAATTTGTGGGCGTCCATCAATGAGCGGTCCATGTCTAGGAAGCATGGAGATTGAGTTTAAGTATTGGATACATATGTTGGACATGGAGTGCTGTGGATACACATATATGTTAGGACCGGTTTTGAAATCATTTGTTTCTTCTGAATTACGGATATGTTGGAATTGGCAGTAGGCCTTCTTTTCAATTTAAACTGAATGATTGTGTCAAATTTGAAAGAGAAACTTCTAGAGTTGGGAAAAGGAGAGAAGTTATATTATCCAAGTCACACTCTGATGTTTAACTGCATGGCTAATTGTCCTCCTTCTGATGAGCCCGATTGAGGCATCGTTGAACGACACAGTTAGAAATGGTTGTGAACTTATATGCCACTTTTGTTTTTATTTTCAACATGCGTTGTGGCTCCGCATATGTTATCGTGATTCAATTTGTGGGTGTCCATCAACGAGCGGTTCATGTCTAGGAAGCATGGAGATTGCTTGAGTTTAAGTATTGGATACATATGTTGGACATGGAGTGCTGTGGATACACATATATGTTAGGACCGGTTTTGAAATCATTTGTTTCTTCTAAATTACGGATATGGTGGAATTGGCAGTAGGCCTTCTTTTCAATTTAAACTGAATGATTGTGTCAAATTTGAAAGAGAAACTTCTAGAGTTGGGAAAAGGAGAGAAGTTATATTATCCAAGTCACACTCTGATGTTTAACTGCATGGCTAATTGTCCTCCTTCTGATGAGCCCGATTGAGGCATCGTTGAACGACACAGTTAGAAATGGTTGTGAACTTATATGCCACTTTTGTTTTTATTTTCAACATGCGTTGTGGCTCCGCATATGTTATCGTGATTCAATTTGTGGGCGTCCATCAACGAGCGGTTCATGTCTAGGAAGCATGGAGATTGCTTGAGTTTAAGTATTGGATACATATGTTGGACATGGAGTGCTGTGGATACACATATATGTTAGGACCAGTTTTGAAATCATTTGTTTTTTCTGAATTAAGGATATGCTGGAATTGGCAGTAGGCCTTCTTTTCAATTTAAACTGAATGATTGTGTCAAATTTGAAAGATAGAAACTTCTAGAGTTGGGAAAAGGAGAGAAGTTATATTATCCAAGTCACACTCTGATGTTTAACTGCATGGCTGATTGTCCTCCTTCTGATGAGCCCGATTGAGGCATCGTCGAACGACACAGTTAGAAATGGTTGTGAACTTATATGCCATTTTTGTTTTTGTTTTAAAAGGTTCAACTCCAACACTTCCTGATTTTCTAAATATCCTCTACGGAAACATCACTTGTTATCAATGTAAAGTTGGTGTTTTCATCCTAAAGTCGTTTGTCTTGTTTCTGTCTTGTGTTCCCCATTTCTATTAAACATGAATGCAAAAGAAGCTAAGAATATGCAAGATGATGATATAGTTCCTTGTGTTTTTCTAGCTAGTTGGTAACATCCTGACGTCATTGTTCTTGTTCTGTTGACCTTGTGGTTTATATTATTTATTAGCTTCATTATTCTGTTAACTTACATTATAAAATTGCTTTTACTTATTTTGCTATATTTAATAGCTGAGACATTTTGGCTTCATTTTTTGGTCAGTTCCAATAGCAGTAATTGCCTCCTTCAGAAAAATGAAGAAAATCACGCAAGACTATTTATTCATTGTGGCTGCACTACAGGAATCTTCCCTTCTTGTGAGATTTCCTTCTGTTTTTCTCTTAATATTTGGCTACGCAGTCCTCTCTGTCAATGAATCTTGAACTCATATTTTTTATATGGCAACTTCAGGTTGTAAGCTCCAATCGAAAGAAGATCAAGCGGCTTCATCCTCTTCCATCAACTGAGATCAGAGATCCAAAGGTATAAACTTAAAACATGACTCATCGTCAATATTATATATTTTTCAACAATCAACATTATTGCATATGCATCTAACTTGTCGACCCTAGTTATATACTGTTTTGGTAGAGAATCTACCAGAGGATCATTCAGTGGAGAATATCCAGAGAATTTTTGGTGCAGCGGGAAGGTACCTCTCGTCCAGTTTCATATCATCTGTTTTTATTTGATGAAGTTGGTCCTTCCTGCATTTTAGTGACTGAGGAGTCCAGTTTCATATCATCTGTTTTTATTTGATGAAGTTGGTCCTTCCTGCATTTTAGTGACTGAGGAGTGCTTATGAAAAACTTTCAGGATTAAGAATGTCAGCATTCGTGACCCTCAAGTTGTAGGGAAGTCTGAGAAAGGCCACAACCACAAGGCTGACGTGCTAATTAGTAGCAAGGTATGCAGCCAAATTTTGGGCTTGGAATCTTGTCCCTTTGTTCAGAACATTGATAAGTTTACCTATTAGTTAACTTCAATGTCTACTATCACACCCATTTCTTCTTTCAAGTCCTCATTTTCTGATGGGGAACCGAGTTTTGTATATATAATGATTCATTCAGACTGGAAAAAACCAATAAATAGCCTTTCATGATCATACAAGACAGAGCATATGAAGGATCAGTTTTTTGTTGAAGGGAAAGTAATTATTATAGAATTATTCCTTATTTTGCTCTTTTGAATGATTAACATCAGCTTAAGCACCATATGGCATGCCTTGTGACACTGGCCAGTTAGTAGCGATAATCAAACTTGATAATGCGCAAGCCTTCTCCTTACAGAAAAGTTAAGCAGTAAATTTATTAGTCTCCTAATCGTTCCCATATTTTGAAGCCTAGTTCTATTGAACTTAATGTAAGTTTTTCTTCCAAATGCTGTCTCATTGCCTGGCGCAGTTAATATGTTCAATATAAATTTTGAGGAATAGTATTCCTTAAAGTTCACTGCAGGTGCTAAGTTTCTTTTTGTGCAAATTTAGCATTGTTTATGTTTATTTTTCTTTATTTCACGCTTGATTTCATATAGCTACATGCTCTGGTGGAGTATGAGACTATGGAGGCTGCTGAAAAAGCGGTGAGTTTCAAAATCTGTTGAAGTTACACTTTTGATTTCTTGTGATCAGATGACCAAATTTTCTAACTTTATTCTGGGGATTGGATTTTAGGAGGCTTCCTTAAATGATGAGCGGGACTGGAGAAATGGCATGCGGGTCAAGCTACTTAAGAATCTGGTAGTTGATTTGTTAAACTCTTTTTTATGGCCATATCAAGGACTTGTAACCTAGTTCTCTCTTTTAGGGTAAGTACGGGCAGAGAAGACAACACTGGAGGGGATCTGATTCTGAGAAAAATAGCACCGGGCATATATCCGATCACACTGGAGATGAAGATATTCATAACTTAAGTGAGCATCATGATGATACCCCTGATGAAGAGGTAGGAGCCTTTCTTTTTTCAGCTTACTCTATGATAGACGTGATAGGAGAAAGTTGGACCCGACTTTGTTTTTGTTTAGCTGATTTGATCTGGGTTGTTGAGATATCTGAGCAACATAACAACCTCTCCAGTTAGATTCCCCAACCGGAGGGATCCAAACCCACTACTGGGAGGATTCAAACACAAATAGCTTTGCCACTGCGACGACGATTTTATTTAATAAGCTTGGGTTCTGTTAAGGTGAACAAAATAATAGACCTGACAATATGGACAAACTTTATAATATGACTATACTGCTCTTCATTTCAATAACAGCAAGGGGATCACTTATCCAAGGAGAAAACCGGGAATAGAGGTCGTAATAGAGGACGGCCATTACCAAGAAGAAACAAATACCACAGCAATTATGGAATGGGTATTTGATAGCTTTTCCAGTTCATACCGAACTTGCTTGATTGGTGGCTAAATTGATTTACTTAATCACCTGATATTGTGTGAGTGATCGTTACAGGTCATGGAACGACATCTTCGTCTCATGCCGTTCATAGCATTGAAACCTCAAAGCCACCCCCTGGACCGAGAATGCCTGATGGCACCCGGGGATTCACAATGGGGCGTGGTCGACCTCCCGTATCTACTAATCAAAGTTAGCGAGAAATATAATCAGCTTTTTCTGGAAAAATGTTCTCGTACGTGTTAATTTGTGTGTAGTTGTGTGATTAGGGAATGTGTGTGTGTTTTTGTAATATTGCACAGCAAAATGAGTGTATTGGAATTAGGAGGAAGATTTATTATTTGTTTTCCAGTGTAAGAAATTGTTATTGGATTCTTGCTAGGCTTTCGCCTTTTGTATCAAAAAAGAAAAACAGAAGGAAAAGAGAGAAAATACAAGCTTGTATCGTCATGTTCACTTACAGTCATAGCCCATGGATCAGTCACAAACAATGTTGCAGGTGCTTTTACTTGAGAGCATGTCACTAATTTTACACACCCATTTCTTGAATTTTTGTTTGGTTTGTGATTTAAAAACGTGAAAACAAGATATTAGTGTTTTTTTTAAATGTTTAATATTTGAAAATGTGTTATTTAAAAATATCATATCAGTACGTGTTTGTGCCCCTTTCATCGAGTGTCCTGTCGGTTCATGCTGTTGGCCTACCAAGCACTTATCCGTTGCTCTCATCACATGTCAAGCGGCCGGAGGGCTCGTTATCCTTATCGTTCTTTCTGTTGCTTCCGTCACCTGCCAAGCGGTCGGAGCGCTCGTTATAATTATCGTTATTTTTGTTAAGGGCCCCTCTCGTTGCTAACGTCATAAGTTCCTTTTATTAGGGGCCCTTCTCGTTTAGGGGCCCCTCTTGTTGTCGACGTCATATGTTATCTGGCACCTCTGACTCGTAATCACAGGGAGGCTCGTTATCATTATTGTTCTTTCTATTAGGGGCCCTTTCTGTTAGAGGTCTTTTTCTTGCTAACGTCATAAGATATGGCAGCTCTAGCTGGCAACCACATGGACCTACCCCGCGAGACCAAAGCGGGAGCAGTCAGGTCAACCCTATCCAAATTAGGTTAGGTCTTGAGTAGGCCGATCACGAACGCTACAGGCGTGGGAGTGATCATGTCTGTTATTTTTTCAAAGAAAAAAACTAGTTTAAAATAGTTTCTAAGATTAGTTAAATTCCTACTAAAATTATGATGAATTGTCAGTAAAATGACTCTACTGTCCTTACAGATAAAATGTTGGCTTTGAGTTTACTATTGAGAAGTACAAGACAAGTATTACCATTTGATCATATTTTATTTCTCTTTGATATAACACTTCCATTCCTAACCTAATTGACCCCGACAAAAATTCAGTAATGTTCAAGATGCAGATAATCTCAGGATATCTTGTATATGTGTATGTTTTGTCCTTAAAACATGTGGTTTGACATTTTGATATGAAATTTGAAGAGTATTATATTTTTCTTATAATTGTTCTTTAAAATTATTGTTGATTAATTTATATAAATATCTGAAAATTTCATATTCATTAATGAGACTATAATCTTGTATTAGTATGAGAAGATTAAGATCATAGATAATGAATAAAATTGTCAACAACATATTAAAGTATGAAATCTTTAATGAATGGTTGCTAGTACGGTTCACTAAGAGTTTAGGGTTTAGGGTTTATGATCATTGGCGTGGAGAGACATCCTAATGAATGTACTTTATATAATAAGATTATATATGACAGGACTTGATGTGAATTAATATCTTTATTAAAATATTGTTTATCATAAAGATTTAATACACATCAATTCGATGATCATATGCAGATCAGTCTGAATCCTGAGTAGTCATGAACTCTTATACATGCTTACTGGATCTTTTGATTCACTCGTAAAAGTCTGTTTGTTAATCAAGCTAGTGACTTTTGTTTTGGAGATTCAGTGATGTGGATGGTTGAGAATATGATTGTATATTGGTTCCCTTAAGTGTTAATTCTGAAACCGAATGGTTATTGAACTCAAATTTATAATAAGATTATAAATTAGTCATCAGCTAGTGGATTAATGGTACTTAAGGATCAAGAGATAATTAGAAGGATAAAACAGTAATTTACGAACCAATAATTGGATGATAGAACTATATGAAATGATTATGTTAGTAGACTACATGGGAATACTCTGTAAATACATTTTATAATCTGTAAGGGTGCAATTTTATATTAATAGTTGAGTAATAATGAAATTAATAAATAAGATTATTTAATTAAATAGATTATAATCTGGTTTATTGAAACTTAGGATTATAGATTCATAGTGCATAAGTCACCTCTATACTACGCTATCTAGGGTGTGAATATTTCAGGACATGAGAAAAAGACTAACTTGCAAAAAAAAAATTATTCTGGGCTAAATACATAATTTTAAGATAATTACGTGTGATTAATTAATTAAATTATTTATATAATTAAATATAATTTTTGAAAATTATATATATATATATATAATTATCGATTTTTTAATTATCGATAAGGGAGACAGAATATTTAAATCAATTTAAATCAAATAAGTTTTCAGTGATGTAGATGATTGAAGATATGATTTTATAAGATTTGGAATCTACGTTTTCTTAACGAATCATATATTGGTTTTCTTAACTGTTAATTCTAGAACAAAATGGTTATTGAGATCAAATTTATAATAAGATTATAAATTTGACATCCACTAGCGGATTAATAGTATTTAAGGGTCAAGAAGTAATTAAAAGGGTAAAATGATAATTTTGACAAGCTCTAATTTACGAACCAGTAATTGGTGAATGGAACTACATGAAATAAATGTTAGTGGACTACATGAGAATACTCTATAAATACATTCTATAATTTCTAAGAGTGCAATTTCATATTAATAGTGGAGTAGTAATGAAATTAATAAATAAGATTATTTAATCAAAGAGTTTAATTAATAATTTAGATTATTGGAGCTTAGGATTATTGGTATCTGATTTCCAAGTCACATTTATACTACGCTGTCTAGGGTGTGAATATTTCAGGACATGAGAAAAAGATTGACTTCCAAAAGAAATTTTTATTACGGGGCAAGTATATAATTATGAGATAATTATGTGTGATTAATTAATTAAATTATTTATATATTTAAATATAGTTTTCAGAAATTATATATATAAAAAATTATCGATAAGTGAGAGAATATCGAATTTATGAAATTAGATAATTAAATTATTATTAGATAATAATTTAAATCAATTAAATCTGTTATTTGTGAAATAACATATAACTTAGTTGATATGGATAATCAGATATGTTAATTTTAAATTAACTGATATTTTGATAATTATCTGATTAAAATAAATATTTAATTCACAATAATTGTCACGCGTCAATCACTGATAGGGTGTCAGAAATTGACATGGATTACTGTGGTATCACGTGACACTATAGTAGTGAGTGTGCAACACTGTAGTGTCACCCAACACTAGAGTGGTGCCGCGAGGCACTGTGTTGGCTCGCGACACACTACACTGTCATGCGGCATTGCAGTTGTGCACAATTACAGTGGGTCCCACTGTAATTGATAATTTTATAATTAAATATTATTTCAGTGTATCTCTAAAAATCATATACGTCTTTTTATTTAGAATATATACATATATTATCTAATGGCCTCGATGGTTGAAAGAAGATTGGAGAAACAGTAGATCAGATCATCAGTTCGTCAATCAAGAGTTGAATTGAGAACACGATTGGTGTCAGAGAAATTTGTTCTGTGATTAAACGTTAATTAAATCTCTAAAAAAATAATCATCACGTTCTTTTAGAGAATCTTCTTAATAAAGTCATTCTCAGTAAATCACTAGATCTCATGTGTTGATAATATCTAGAGACATAAAAAGTATCTTGTAACATTTTACGAGCATACACACGTCTTAGTGCGTTGATGATTGACTTGGAAGATCTTGGTGTGAATTTTAGAGTCTACTGATTGTTAGAATGATTTCGTGGGAATGAAAGATCGATCGGTTTTTGCAAGGACACTTGATATAGACTACAAGAGGTATATGACTCTTAACTTTGTATGTTGTAGATTTAATTTATAAATATGTAAATGGATATGTAAATGTAAATATGATTATTGTGTCATTGTGTAAATTTTATTTTATTAAAAAAATCAATTTTTATTAAAAAAATTAATTTTTTTAAAGGGCACGCAGCTCCACACTTTCGTTGCGCATGTACCGCGACGACCAGCAGTGTATTCATGCAATATTGAAATTCCAACAATGTTCGTGTTTGATTGTTAACTTAAAGAATGAAACATCGATTGTTGGAATCAAAATCTACCCTCAAATATTTTAGGGAACTTGAAACCTCCCAAGTTAAAGTTTAAAGATGTCGAGAATCCTAAATATAACAATATCTATAATTATCCTCCTTTATACGTCAATTGTTTTTAAAATCTATGGATTATATTAGAAAATGACAAAAAGTTAATTTTATTTCGTACAATTTATCATAACATACACATATGGGTGTTCGCGATTTAGTTCGGCCAAATTTTTGGTAAAAAATTGAGCCGAACCGAACCGTGAATATTAAAAGAGCCGAACAGTAAGTTTCGATTCGGTTTGCTTTTTCGGTTCCGTATTATTAATTAAAAATAAATTTTTAAATGATATTATTGGAAAATTAAAGTTTTGCTTCGGTTCGGTTCGGTTTTATAAAAAATTATATATAAAAATTAAAAAAATAATATAAATTTAAAGTTTAAGTTCGAAAATCACCAAATTTTGAACCACACAAAACTTCGGTTCGGTGATTTTCTCGAACCGAACCGAACATACATAAAAAATCGATCGAACTGATCATTTTCGGTTCGATTCAATAATCAATCTTATATGTCCAGACATCTTAATTTCTCCTAATGGTATTCGACCTATTTGATTCAAGAAATCATTTTATCATTTACTGGATGTCAAACTATTCCTTTCAAAACAAATTTGTTCCATTTTTTCTTAAAGATTACGAAAAGGATATTTCTGTAATTCGACTTCTTCAATGTGAGCCGTACAAACAAAACCCTAATAATCTTTTATATAAATAGCAGCTGAAATTTGCGTCACTCCTTTCCCTCCCTAGGGTTTACGCAGGTGACATATCCTCAAGATTTCATCATCCTTGCAAATTTACATTCATCTCTCGTCATTTCGAAGCCATGGTAAGAGGATATCTCTCCAGTCTTTCATCTCTAACCGATATCTGTTGCGTTTGCCATCTTTACAATTGTGTTTGAATTTCACATGTCGCGCAAAATTTGGACTGCTCTTCGTTCTACCTTCGAGTCGATTTCCAATTGCCTTGATCTCTTTTAGCTGAGTGTTTGATTTGGAATTCTAGTAATTTTTTGTACTGTATTACGAGGTCTAAATTCTGATATAGCATTTTCTGGTGTTATATGAAAGTTGGTATTGAATTTTAAGTGAACTTTTTGTGCCAACCAGTTTGCTTAGAGTGAGCTTGTTTTTCTTTTGTACGATGAAGAATCCATCTGCATCCTGGAAAATGGAAGGAATATTATGTTTTCGACGTCCATGTTTTTGTTGAACCAATATTTCTAGACATTTCCAAAAAGTTTCTTAGACTAACTCATCGCCGACGGATTGTTGGCTACATTTCCGAAAGGCAGTTACAGTTGTTTTTCTAGGTAGAGCCATGAAGGTCCTTATGTTTGTTATGTATTAGGCTGTTGCTTTTATATTTAATCGAATTTCAGTTTCACTTGGAATATTCATTTCTTTTGCGCATATTTTGCGTCTTGGTTTTCCGTAGTCGAGGAGAAAGACCAGGGAGCCAAAGGAAGAAAATGTGACACTCGGACCTGCTGTAAGAGAAGGAGAACATGTTTTTGGTGTGGCTCACATTTTTGCTTCGTTTAATGACACTTTTATTGTAAGTGAAAAGAAAGCTGGTTTTTTTTTTACATTATAATTTTATTTGTTTAGATTCTGATGGTTTCTTGTTTGAAATGAAGCATGTGACTGATTTATCAGGAAGAGAGACCCTTGTTCGTATCACAGGTGAGGGATGCTCTTTAGAAAGGTTTTCTTCAACAAATAAACTGTTATAGACAATCAAAGGGTTAATTGTTTATACAACTAAGTCTAATGTGCTTTTGGAAACAGGTGGAATGAAGGTGAAGGCTGATAGAGATGAGTCTTCCCCATATGCAGCTATGCTTGCAGCCCAGGATGTTTCCCAAAGATGCAAGGTTTGATGCCTCTTTGAACATTATAGTCTTTGATTGTTCAATTCTCAAACTTATGCTTTGCTATGTCTTCCCATTCTCGTAGCAGTAATGTGTCTCTGATCGACCTACACTAATTAAGTTCAACTTAAACTACATAACTCTATATGTCATTTCAACTTGTTCTTATGAAATGCTTTTGCTGGATGTAGAATGACAAACATGGAATGCATGGCTAATTTATATTTATAATAAACACTCTATTGCAACCGATAAAAAAAATAAACACCATTGCAGTTAGCATTCGACTAAGTTTTTATTTCAATGCAGGAACTTGGCATTACTGCTCTTCATATTAAACTCCGTGCTACCGGAGGAAACAAGACCAAAACTCCTGGTCCAGGTGCCCAGTCTGCTCTTCGTGCCCTTGCTCGTTCTGGAATGAGAATAGGCCGTATAGGTGAGGCAGTTGTCTCTAAATCTGGAGTAGGGACTAAAATATATTGGGAACAATAAATATCATCCAACTTATGTTCAAAATTTCTGCTGCTGATCGGTTCCATGAACATGATTGATGATATTCGTAAATGCTTTAAATACTTTTTGTTGTTGCTTTTTACCTTTAAGTTTATTTACTCTTTTGAGAATTATTTTTTCTAATTAACTGTTGGCTAATATGAGTAATTTGTGCCGGTTTCAGAGGATGTTACTCCGATTCCAACAGACAGCACTCGCAGAAAGGGTGGTAGAAGAGGAAGAAGGCTGTAAGGTTCCATTTCTTATCCATTTAGAGGAGTTGCTTCTATATTGGAAATGGTTTTGTTCCTAATGGGATTGATGTACCTTTGAAGTTTGGTTATTATTGCAATCCTACGTGTTGTAAACCCAACAAGTCTCTTTGATATTTATTCACAAAGGATTATAATTTTCATTTATCTAGTTGGAGATTGAGACAGTTAAATCTTGTCTTTATTTACTTACCAAAAAAATCATGTCTTTATTTTACTGGTTTTTGTTTACAAGGCTATCCTAAGATATATTGAAACATGTTAGGCTGGATGGGAAAATGTCATAGATAAAGGAGAACAGTAAAAATGTTCATCTTTTCAGTTTAAAACCATAAAAATTATAAATAATTTATTTACATCTGTATACCTTGATCATTAAAAAAAATACCAGTCATTTTGAAGTTTGAATTGGATCAAATTAGCGTTCATTCTATGTCTTTGTCTTTTGAATCAAATTATTTAATCTTTAGACATTAGATAGGTTTATTATTAGGAAAAAGCTCACTTACACTATGATTTTAATAAATGGAATTACACACTTTTTAGTTTAGAAATACCATTAACTCATATAATTTTTAAGTTAGGACATTCATATCCCTTACACCTCTCATGACAATTAACCTCCGTTAATTTGCCACTAAAATTATTTACTTAAATAGCTCCAAATTCATCAAAAATTTTCAAAAGCCAAAATCGTGAAAAGATTTTCAGAGAGCCCCGTTTTCAAAGTGTTAAGTACTGAGGAGATTGATGATCACTTTGGTTTTGACAACACACAAGGGCCCGTACTGAGGTGTTATTCTCATTTCCTATTCTCAAATGTTACTTAATGCAATTTTCCAAAGAAAACCATCAACATTAATTTCTCATTTCATATTCTTTTCGATTTTTCTCGATTCGAGCTTCAAATATTTAGGAGAGTCATTTTTCATTAATTTCTTCAACATAAGAAGAAAAAAAACCATAAATCCAACCAACCTAACCGATCAAATTCATAAACTTCGCATATCACATCACTCTTCATGACGTCCATGACCGAAATAAAATTCAAGCACCGAACTAAGCTTCGTCTGTGGTTTTCTTTTACCAGACTATGTTCTCTTTAGCCAAAGCTTCACAACATTAATGTGTTCTTAATAATCTTTTTCACTTGGAAAATTTATTCTTCAGCACTTTTGAATAAATTTTTGCGACAGGCATATTCCTATGCCTGTGACAATGCTTCTAAAGACAAAGAAATACATGTTGAATTATATAAAAATGAATAAACAAAACTATTTAATAATTGTTAGTTAAAATAATATTTTCAAATAATTTGAAGTGTTTTTAGAAAAAAAAAATACTAAAGTCCCTAGAATGTAACATATTATTGAAGGGTGCTCAAAAAGCTAGTCAGCCCTTATTGACAATTTGAAAATGAGACATTAACATATTCTTTTTTGAATTTAAATAAAGAAAGCTGTGGCCAATTTGTGCTGTCGATACAGTGGTAGTTGCCATTCTGTACAGGATGAGAACTATTTCTTAGGAGGAAGAATGGAAATAAGCACCAAATCTGTTGGCTGAGCAGCAGAAAGTTTTAAAGTTGATAGCATGGTTTTATAGATTATGTTGCTCTCGTGTTCTGACAGGTCAGGTTACATCTGATCCGCCTCTTTTGAAGAAAACGGATGGAGCAGATGTACTTGCACTAAAAGATACAAAAAGTAACTTTTTCTTTCATTTTCATTTGTGTCGACTTCATTTGATCCGTTAACTGTTCAGATGAGTTAAACATAAAATAACCCTTCGTGTCAGATTTCTTAACATGAGACGATCCAAATCCTGGTTTTATGCCTGGAAAGGGAATTAAAAAGAATGTATTCTCTTGATATGGGTCTTACCTTATACTATAAGTAGGATCTGAATCATCTTTTGTTGAAAACGGAGTTATTTTATTTATATCATTGGCGTAATGTGACTTGAGCTTACTATTTCTAGAGCATAAGTGTAAGTGTGTAATCATAAGCGACAACCTATTAGGTTTACAATTTCTAGAAAAAAAAATTATTTTTGACGTAATTTTCTAAAAAAAAATCAGATGATGCAAGAGTAAATTCTAATGAACATTGAACTAGTTTCTAATGATCTGGATTTCTTGTATCTGACCTCCCATATTTTTCTAGAACATAAGACAAACAAAGCTTACGACTTTAGTTGAAATTATGATCATTTTTAATAGAAATTGTGCTGGGAGGATCCTCGTAGACTAAAAAAATGAAATTCGCTCTCCGGAAATATTTTTGAATAGATATGATATTTTTTACAAGAGAAAAGAGTAACTTATTATGTGCTAAACCCTAATCTAGTAAAAACTTCTGCTAGATTCTAGTATAATATTGTCACGTTAAGATAACGTGTTAGAACGCAATATAGCAAAATATTTTTGTTAGATCACAGTCTAACGGACATCAAGTTTAACATAAAAAATTTAAATTGAAGAGGCAGCTTTAAGTCTTTTTATTTTGTTAAACAACCTAGTCTTTTCCTCGTTAAAAATGGAAGATTCTCAAAATCATTTTTCTTTCACGACTCACAGGTTTATCTACAAAAATTTATCTTTTCCCTAACAGAACTTTCGTTCGGGCTAGCAAAAATATATTTTTAATAACCAAATAGAGCTTTTATAAAATGTTTAATATGTTTCTAAGTTGTCATTATTTTTCATTGACATTGAAATTATGGTTTCAACTCTGGCAGCTGGTCATAAAAACATTTCGTCAATATTCAACTGAGTCAATTAATAAGCTTTCTATCAAAATTACCTACGAATAATATGTGTATTCAACAAGGATATTCATTTGCTCAACCTTAAAAAAATATTATTTTTCTTTAGAAATAAAAGAAAAGTAATGGCCTTTATGTCAAAGCAAATCAAAGAATAATTACTCGAAACTTCCATTTACGCAAGTCAATAAGGAATGGATTTGATAGACAGAATGGAATGAGATTGTGGAGTTTGAGTTGAATAAGATTGCTCATTTAATATTGTTACAAATTTTAACTAATACTTCTAATATTGTCAGTGAAGAGTCAAACTTTAAAAATCCTCTAAGCTATGAACTTGAATCATGTGAATTTAGATTGTTTATCGTTGTTTTGAACGATAAATGAAAAGTTCAATTTAGATCATTCTGGAAAATTTGAACCATCGAGATATCGACACTTTAGAAACAAAAATTTTGTGTATGTATAAAAAACTGGTAATTCAGTAAGAGATTTTTAGATCGTTCAGATCAGGTCGGACGACTTAAAATCACGAATTGTCTCACTGCCATTGAATTCTCAACTGTGCATTAGTTTTTCTTTCTTCAAAAACTTATGTTATAAATTATATCCAAGATATCAATCTCAAGTTGAAAGAGATTGAGATTCTCTCTTGTTTGAGAGAAGATGATAAATTGAATATGATGTGCTTTTTTGAGATATTTGGACTGTTGATTTTATTTTTCATTGACGCCACGCTCTTATTTAAAAAATAAATTTTTAATATTTAGATATTAAAATACGTGTCATCTAATACACGTCATTAAAATAAGAGTAATGGTTCGTATTTACTTCAAGATTCTCAATAACTGAATAGTTTTGTCTATTAGTACCGCATATTTCATTCCATTCATATAGCCTTAATAAGCAATCCAATAGACTTATTAGATGGTCTCATTAGCGTGCATTAAGTAAGAATTGAATCTAGGAATTCATCATGTATGAGTTAAGTTCTTTAACCATTCCGCCATAGATGCATAGTGAGATCCTCGAGGAAACCCTAGTCCTGGTGAAACGGGAAAATTTCTAGCACCATAAAATATTGAAAACTCAGTACTTATTCCATTGATTTCTTGATGTGTAAATTAATGTATATTATTTTCTTTATATTTGAAATAGAGGGAATGAGTGAACCCTTAAAATTTAAAAAAGATACATTCGTGACATTAAAAAATATGAACATATATTAAGTGTTCAGTACTTCAGAAGGACTGAAGATGTTAATAATGAGTTATGTGTCAAGAACAAGAAAAATAATTTCAAGGTTTAGAATGGACACTTTTACATCAGTTCTTATTTGTATGTTTTGTTCTTATTTTAATTATAAGTCTAGTAATTGACCGACCAACAAACCTAAACAAATTCCAAACCCAAATTACATATCGCTAAGCTCCTCTAAATTGCCGATATTTTTGTCATTGTCTAAATTATTAATACGAGTATTAGTATATATTGTGAATCTAAATCAACTTTAGAGCCTTAATTAAGTTAGAAAATACAATTTGGCTCAAAAACCACTATGACTTGTAAGTAGAACTAACCCACCAAAAAATTTCCAAGTAATAGGGATTATGTTTTTAATCATATGAACGAAACATGTTTTTTTAAGAATAAAGCAAAAAAAATTCATTATAGTATGAATGAAGCAGATCATTTTTAAGAATAAAACAGATTCTTTTAAAGAATAAAGCAAAAAAATCATTAAAGAAAAATAAAAAAATCATATCTAGAAAATGTGTTGAAATTGAAAATAAAGGTTTAAAAATGAGGGTAACTAGTTGAAAATGGAGGAAAATAATGGAGGAAATTAAGAGAATGGATAGAAATGGAAGGAGTTAATTTTTTTGTTAAATTTAATCAAAAAAAATTATATAATGACATATTTTACAGTTTAGTCAAAATATAGAAATATAAAAATATAAAAAAAATGTAAAAATATACTTTATAATTTTATCAAATGACAGATATGTATTTTAGCCTAAGGAGATGGAAATCAGCATGGAAAATGACACTTCAATGAATAACATCAAAAGTAGCACTAAACTTTAATTGATAAATCCCATAAATTAACAGACTAAATCAACTCCTTAATTGAATCTATTAATGGGATAGAAAATAATAAGAAATATATAAACGACACGTATCATTAATAAATTACTTGCTGACATTACATATGGTCATATGTAAAACGTAATAAAATAAATAAATCTTTTATATATATATAAATTGAGTATGTAATTTTCTAATATTGTCACATATCAATTTTCATTACTTATGATTGTGCCATGTGTCATTTTTAATGAAGTGATATTAATTTTTTTATATCACTTATATATAGTTCATGCATAATTAATAAGTTAATACAACTCAATAATTGAAGAGATATAGAAAAATGAGTAAAGGAAATTAATAGAAAACTGACTATAAAATACTAGTTAAAAACATTAATAAATTTTGTAATTAAATCATTTATGATAGTAAATGTGTAAAAAAAAGTATTGTTTATGTTAGTTGATTATATGTCATTACTTTTTCATTTAGATATTAACAGACTTACCGTTGGTATTATATTATTACTTAGAATAATATTAAAAGAAAACTAAAATTAACTTTAGTTTATGTTGTTTAATTATACAATTTTGATTTCGTCCAAAATTTTATAATGTATTTGTTTTAATTATTATTATTTTTCATTTTACTTATTCTCAAAAATCTAATTAGTTTTCTTTTGCGTCATGTCAACCCACTCCCCAATTAATGTTTTGTAACTCCATTAGTCTCTTCCAATCCATGTCTCTATCACTGTTCCACTCACCTTTTAATTCTAATTGCTTCTCCATTATTTCATAGCACAAGTCCTCAAGTATTGCATAATTATGATTAATATTTTGAGTAGCTTTATTATAAATTTTCAGTTTCTTAATCCTACTATGAAAATAGAGGATGAAAACAAAACATTCTCTTTAGTTGTTTTCTTAAATTTTCAGATTTATTTTCATAGTGCTATGAAAACAAAACATTGGAGTTTTATTATTATTTTGTTTTTATTTTGCTGTAGTACACCACTTAATAATTTTACTTATCAAATCTTAAATTCTAATTTTCATTCTCGATGATATTTTATTTTTGATGAGTAGATTTTCTCTTATCAAGAGCTTTGTTAACTTTAACAATCAAGGTATATATTTTGTTTCAGTAAAAAATTTTATTCTCATAAATTTGCTTATCCAACCTTAACTTTAGCTTTTATTCTTAATGGTATTTTATCCTCACGAAATTGATTTCACTACTTTTTTCTCTCTTATCGGAGTTTCGTTAATTTCAACGATCAATGTATGTATTTTAGTTCAGTAATTTAATTTTATTTATTTAGTAAACTTACTTTATTTGATTGTCATTCAAGGTATATAACGAATTTTGTGTTTTTTTTCTTCCTATACATATAATTTACCAATATAATAGTTAAAGTTATGTAATTAATGGGTCATTCATCGTGGACTAACTGATGATATATGGAATATGGAATATAAATAGATTATATATTTTAATTTATGAATTGCTAAAGCTATTGGATAAAAAATGATAACAAAATTAGAAAAATGAAAGCAACTTGGGAAGGTGAAAAAAATACCAAAATTCATGAGGAAAGTGTAACGAAAGTAACTTACCATCAGGAAGTTATCAATATTTATAAGTTGATTTGAGGAAGAAACTTGATTTTTTTATTAATATTTATATTGACATAGAAAATAAGTATGTGTTTATTATCTTGAGCATTTCAATTATGATCCTTTTTTATCATCACAATTTCTCATTTTCTTCTTTTAAAAAGTTTTCCAATTCATTGCTTTGTATAATAGTAAGTTTTGTTGTGGGTAATGCCCTCAAAGTGTGTATTGATATTTTAATATGAAATTTAATAAAATTACATTTTTCTTATAATTGTTCTTTTAAATTATTGTTGAATAATTTATATAAATATCTAAAAATTTTCATATTCATTAATGAGACTATGATCTTCTATTAGTACGAGATGATTAAAATCATAAATAATGAATAAAATTATCAACAGTATATTAAAGTATGAAATCTTTAATGAATGACTGCTAGTACAATTCATTAAACATTGTGAATGCATGTGATCTAGATCCGGATCATTGATGTTGATATACATAATTATTTATATTTATTTTGGAAATTAAATATAAATAATTATATCAATTAATTTTCTAATTATCGATATGTGAGATAATATATCTAATTTGTGAAATTAGAAAATGTTAAATTATTATTAGATAATAATTTAAAATTTGAATCAATTAAATCTGTTATTTGTGAACTAACAAATAAATTAGTTAATAAGAAAAATCAGATAAGTTCATTTTGAATTAACTTATATGTGGATATTTATCTGATTAAAATAAATATTTAATTCACAGTAATTGATGTGTGTCAATCAATGTTTGAGAATCAGATATTGACATTAACTACTATAGTACCACGTGGCACTACAATAGTGGGCATGCAGTATTGTAGTGTCACATAACACTATGTTAGTTCACGGTAACTGCAATGCGGTGTGACACTGCAGTTGTGCACCAAATTACAGTGGGTCCCACTATAATGGTAATTTGGTGATTAAATAATATTTTGCGTATATCCCTGAAAATCTTATGAGCCTAGAAAAAATATATATATATAAATATTATTCTAATGGTCTCGGGTTGGTTGAGTGTTAAGAACATAGTTGCTATCACGGTAAACTTTCTCTGTGATTAAAAAGTTAATCAAAAAGTTCTGAAAGAATTATCATCGTATTCTCTCAGAGATTCATTTATATAAAAAAATTTGAAAGCTCCACGCTTCCGCCACGTGAGCACCGCATTTCTAACAATTGGTATCAGAGTGGTGATTATATATTTGTATATGAAATACTGTATGGGTGTTCTTGCATTGTTCATAATATATTTTGAGATATGTGAATAAATGGACGCTTAGTTTTCTAAATGTATAGTTAAATAATAAATCGTTAATTGTATGATGATTATTGGATTAAGATTTGTTCTTTAATTTTTACTTAGATCTTATGTAAGTTGATTGGGAGCGTAGGATTTTTTGTAATTGTATTTTGAATATTAAATTGTAATTATTTCAATCGCAAGAAGATGAATAATGCACAAGACGAACGAGGAGGAAAACGCAAAAATAGGAATTCCTAGGGAATTTTGGCGCTGCGTCGTCGGTTTTCTAGCAAACGGCAATGCCGCCGGAAAAATCGGTTCCAGCGGCAACACCGTCGTGTTAGAGGGAGAGTCCTATCATTGATGGCAACTGTTGTCACATCGATGAAAGTTTCACAAAAATTATGATACCAACTTACCCTATCACTGCAGAGTTTTATGATAACCTTAACTCTATATATTATCTTTTAAATTTTGAAATTAATATAGTTTTATAATTAATTATTAATTTTAATTTAATGAAGTTAAAGATTAATTAATTGATTTGATTTGACCCAAGTTTGACTAAGTCAATAAATTATTTATTGTCTGAGTCAAATTCATTAATTTTAAAAGATAATTATTGAGATAATTTTTAACTAAAAAATAGTTTTTTCCTAATTAAAATGATTTTTTTCAAAGCTTGAAGAATATGAAGATAGACATCAGGTGAGGAATGAGATTTTTTAGAAATATGTAATCTTGAAATACTCTTTGTAATTTAACTTCTTTTTTTCAATGGTTGTAATTTAAAAATACCCAATAGTCACTCGGTCTATTATTATTTTATTTAATTATTAAATAATTATTTATTGATATGATTGATAACATGATCATGCATTAAATGATCACATGTCATACATGAAACCTCACACAGTTTTATTTAATCATGTATCTCTAGTAGAAATATGATTTATTAGGATTGTCCTAATATGTTTATATTAATTGTTTTGAGAAATCAATTGCATGTAAATTGCTAGGTTTTAATTAGTTAAAACTTGGTAATCACACAACTCTAAAGGCTATAATAACATTTAGTATAACCAACTTTAGTAAAAGATTTTTATTAGAGTTTGATTAATGTAATTAATTAGTTAATCTAAGTTAACCTAATTATGACTTAGACTTTTTAGAAGGTTAAATGAACTTAGACCAACTAGATTGGATTAACTATTAATTTCACATTTATGGGTTATTATTTTAACTAGTAATTAGTTCGAAGTTAATTGATTAGTTAAAATAGAAACACATTATCCTAATATAGTGAGTGGGAGAAGGTTGACATGTCAATGTAACTTATGGTCTTCATTATTAGTACAACACCGTGAACTACAGTGAGGGGCTCGAGATGGCTTTTTTTTCATCCCTCTAAGGAAGATTTTGAACTGTATCAATACCAAGGTTGGGCTTCTTAAGAAGATAAGACTAAGTGATGTAGTTTAATTTGACCGATCCTAGGACGGCATATTCTAAATCAAGTTATGGAATCTGAAATCATGTGGATAATTATGACTTGACCGAATAAGTGATACATTATTGTTAAAAGAAAAACTATGAGATATTTTAAGTTCTAATTAATAAGGATGAGATATTTGTATATGCAAAAGTATCATACGGACTGTATATGCTTAAATCGACTAAACGCGCATTAAATAATTTTGAATTATTTATAGTAGTATATCCTAAAAGTAACAAATGACAAAGATTTTATCATGATGATGATAACACATATCTATGGCATCTTAGGTTGGGACATATTAATCTAGATAGATTTAATAGGTTAACAAAACATTGTGTTTTGAGAGAACTAAAAGTTGAAACTCTTTCTGTTTATGAATCTTGTCTAGAGAGTAAAATGACCAAGAGACCTTTCATTGGAAAAGGGCTAAGGAGCCAAGGAATCACTTGAGGTTGTACATAGTGATGTCTGTGGACCGATCAATGTACAAGCTAGAGGCGAGTATGAGTATTTCTTTACTTTTATTGATGATTACTCAAGATATGGTTATACTTACCTAACGCATAGAAAGTCTGAAACTTTTAGAAAGTTTAAAGACTTCAAAGCTGAAACTGAAAAGCAATTAGGTAAATCATTAAAAATACTTCGATCAGATCAAAATGGTGAATACTTGAATTTAGAATTCAAGGACTACCTGTTTGAGTATGGCGTCATATCCCAACTCACAACACCTGGAACGGCACAACAAAATGGTGTTTTAGAAAGGAGAAACCGAACCTTATTGGATATGGTTAGATCGATGTTAATATACTCATCACTACCACTCACTTTCTGGGGATATGCACTTCAAATGGAAACTTACATTTTGAATGTAGTGCCTTCTAAGCCTGTAAAAAATACACATTTAGAGTTATGGAATGACTCCAAACCCAGTTTGCGTCGCTTCCGTATATGGGGTGTCCAACTCACATTCTTAGATCCAAGACTGAAAAGTTAGACTCAAAGTCAGAAGTGTGTATGTTTTTTGGTTATGCTCCAGAGACTATAGGTGGGTACTTTGATAATCACAATGATCAAAATGTGTTTGTATGAATAAATTCCACCTTCCTTGAACACGACTATATGGAAAACTATAAACCTCGAAGCAAAGTAGTTCTCGAAAAATTAGCGTCTGATGATATTAGACCACCTTCATTATCAACTAATAAACGACAAACCATTATTCTTGTTCAGGAAATCTCGGTGCAACGCCGTAGTCGGAAGGTTGTAAGACAACCTATTCACTATGAACTAGAGGCACATGCCCTATTGTCTGACACTGATAAGGATGTTCCA
The DNA here is from genome assembly GCA_003255025.1 of Datisca glomerata. NCBI lineage: Eukaryota > Viridiplantae > Streptophyta > Magnoliopsida > Cucurbitales > Datiscaceae > Datisca > Datisca glomerata. Next base: position 1,896,104 of record QANY01010600.1, read on the forward strand.
TTAACCTTTAAAGAGGCGATGGATGATCTTGAAAAGGAAAAATGACAAGATGCCATGAACCATGAAATGGAATCAATGTATTCCAATTCCGTATGGAAACTTGTAGATCCACTTGAAGATGTCAGACTCATTGGATGTAAATGGATCTTCAAGAAGAAAAGAGGTGCAGATGGAAAAGTAGAGACTTTCAAGGCACGACTGGTAGCCCAGGGCTATACTCAAAGGGAAAGAGTTGATTATGAAGAGACATTCTCCTATGTTGCCATGCTAAAATCCATTCACATCCTTTTGTCCATTGTCACTAGTTTAGACTATGAAATATGACAAATGGACGCCAAGATAGATTTTCTGAAGGGCTCTCTTAAAGAAAGCATCTATATGATGCATCTAGAAAGGTTCGTGAAAAAGAGAAAGATCAGAAAGTATGCAGGTTGTTTAAATCTATTTATGGATTTAAGCAAGCATCGAAATCTTGGAATCTTACCTTTGATGAGATTAATAAATCATATGGCTTTGAGCAAAATGTTGACGAAGCTTGTGTTTATAAATATATCAAAGATAATACATTGGTTTTCTTAGTTCTTTATGTTGACGATATTCTACTCATTGGAATGATGTAGAGACTTTGCCAAAGATAAAGAAGTGGTTAGCTGAAAATTTTCAAATAAAATATTTGGGAGAGGCATCCAAATCCTAAGCGATAGAAAGAACAAGTTCTAATCACTTTCACTGGCATCTTAAATTAATAAGGTGCTGGAGAGATTCTCTATGGAGAATTCCAAGAAAGATCAACTACCGAACATACATGGAATTGTCCTCTCTAAGGAGCAATGTCCTAAGACACCTTAAGAGAAAGAGGATATGAGAAAGGTTCCTTATTCTTCAGTTGTTGCTAGTCTCACACATACCATGTTGTGTACGAGACCCGACATCTGTTATATAGTGAGAATTGTCAGTCGTTATCAATCAAATCCTGGTTTAGAATATTGGATTGCAGTAAAGCACATTCTCAAGTATCTTAGGAGAACGAGAAACTAATGCTTGTTTTTTCAGGTGGAGACCTGAACCCCACTCGATATATTGACTCTGATTTTCAATAAGATAGAGACAATCGAAAGTCGATGTCTGGATCAATATTCACCCTAGATGGAGGAGTTGTAGTCTAAAGAAGTATTAAACAATTGAGCATTGTAAATTTTACCATAGAATTTGAATATATAGTGGCTTGTGAAGCTGCAAAAGAAGCGGTATGGCTTAGAAAGTACTATATTGATCTGGAAGTAGTTTTAGATATGGACAAGCAACTGATCCTACACTGTGACAACATTGGGGCAGTAACTAATTCTAAAAAACTGAGGAGTCACAAGAGAGGTAAGCACATATAGAGAAAATCTCATCTTGTAGGAGAGATCGTGCATCGAGGGGATATGACTATTATGAAGATATCGTCAAGTCATAACTTGACTGATCCTTTTACAAAGACACTTCCTACGAAATCATTCAAGGGTCATGTGTGAAACATGTGGTTGAGAGAGATGCCACATTTGTTTTAGGGCAAGTGAGAGATTGTTGGGAGTAATGCCTTCAAAGCATGCATATTGACATTTTAATATGAAATTTAATGGAATTACATTTTTATTATAATTATTTTTTAAAATTATTGTTGAATAATTTAAATAAATATCTAAAAAAATTCATATTCATTAATGAGAATATGATCTTGTATTGGTATGAGAGGATTAAGATCATTAATAATGAATAAAATTGTCAGCAACATATTAAAGTATAGAATCTTTAATGAATGGTTACTAGTACGGTTCACTAAATATTGTTAATGCATGGAATCTAGATCCAATCATTAATGTGGATATACATTTTAGTGAATATACTTTATATAATAAGATTATATATGACATGACCGATGTGAATTAATATTTTTATTCACTTTCGGTTGATAATAAAGATTTAATATACATCAATCTGATGATCATATATAGATCAGTCTTAATTCTGAGTAGTCATGACTTTTATGCATATCTACTGGATCTTTTGACTCACTCGTTAATGTTTGTTTGTAAAACATGCTAGTGTCTTTTATTTTAGAGATTCAGTGATATGGATGGTTGGGAACATGATCTTACAAGATTTGAAATCCAAGCTTTCCTAACAGATCGTATATTAGTTCTCTTAAGTGTTAGTTCTGGAATTGAATATTTATTAAGTTCAAATTTATAATACGATAATAAATTAGTCATCAAGTAGTAAATTAATGGTAATTAAGGATCAATAGGTAATTTGTAACACCCCAACTAGTTTTGTAATAAACTATGTGTTTAATTGTTAATTTTTGCTCTTAATTATCCTAGGAATATTTAACTTAACATTTGGATTGAATTAATTAAATGTCTTGCAAAAAAATGCTTCGAGGTGATCTAACGACTCAAATGTGCCTAGTACAATTTTAATATAATTGATATTAGTTATCAAAATTGATATCCTATTAAGATTATATTTATTTGTATTTTCTAAGATCACTCACAGCATATATGCATTTACACCCTAAGAAAAAAACCCTAACACTATTTTGATTTTCATTCGTCTATCTCGCTCTCCTTCTCTAACTTGCTCACACCAATACATGCATACACCTAAAGCTAACCCTAACCTAAATATACATATTTATATTCCTTCATCTCTCTCCCCCTAAAAAAATTCTCTTGCTGCCCCAACAAAAGAAAACTACCGCCTTCTTTGAGTCGCACTTTGTGCATAGACAAGAGAAATAAAAAAGAACAATTTGCCTGCCTTGTGGTTGACGAAGAGCAACTGGAGCTTTTCCACTTTGGCATCTTTGAGATAAAGAACGAACAGATTTCTTGGTGGAAACTATTTCGATTTTGTAAGCAAGGACGAAGATTTGTGTTGAGAACCCCATTTTTTTGCTTTCTTTATAGATTTTGTTCTTAGAATTATGATAGTGGCAATTATAGTCATGTACAAAAAAAACGTCTGTAAGTTTGACTTTTATTTGAAATTTTTATTAAATGTCTCTTTTGGAATCATGATTTCATTAGGATTAAGTTTAATTGATCTTGTGTTTTATCTTCCATAACTATGTGAAGTTCATAATATTTTTTTACGCCTAAAACTTAGTAGTTCTGGCACTCTGAGTGTTGGCATCTCGAAGCGTCTCTATTCATTTGAATTGTTAAGGACGTCAGGTAAGTAAAATTTTACGCATACTTTAATATTTTGGCATGCTCTGAAAATTATGATGGATGAATTGTATATCTTTCTATTCTCGTTTGTTTGTCCTTGTATGTAAATTGGTAATGTTCTTATGTGATTATATGTTTAATTGTATGTTAATGAATTCTTAAGAATGTGTTCATTATTTTGCTAATGTTTGATAATTTACACACTTAAATACTTTCACATTATGATTTATAAAATAGATATATTAAATAATAATAAAATGCTTAAAACACCTAGTGTATTTTTGGCATGAAAGACATGAGTGGGAAATGAGACACAGGAGGGACCGGCGGACCCAACAATGTTAATGGAAATGAATGGTTGTTTGGCTTGTCCAGCGATATAATGTTAATGAAAGACCATTTGATTTGTCCAATGTACAATGTGAATGAATGATACTACCAGGGCCCAATAGTCAAACAGGTTTCGTGATAATGACTCACTGCATCTGATTAACTAAACACTATACAAGTGAGCTCGCAAATAAGGTAAAAAAAATGAAATGGAAATTGTAAAGAAAAGAATGTGGCAAAAGTTTAAATGAAAGGACTTTAATGAAAGATGCAATGCCAAAGCAAAGGAAATAATGTGATAAAATGATTTATATAAAGTTGATGTCAAACACAAATGTTTTAAAATAGAATTGGATGCGCATGTGTTTGCTAAGTATGTGTAACGTTTTACTTACTGGGCTTTAGCTCATTCCTTTTTTCTTAAACTTTTCAGGTGAGGAATAATTTACGAGATGACACCTTGTGGGCGGGCCTGACTCAGTAGAATGTTTTAAATAAAGATTTCAGGCAATGCTTTATGATTAATTATTCTTTATTTCAATATTTTAGCTTTAAAATAATGGTTACAAATTGACTATGTTTCCGGTACAAATTTTTATTATTTAAGTAATTTGAACTTAATATTGCTTATTTAAAATAAAGGATTTGATTAGGTAATGTTTTAAATTATGCTACATTTTCATATATAATATTTAATTAACGTTAAAGAGGATAACACTTCCTAGAATTTAATCAATAAGGTATTTTCGCTTGGGGTGTTACATGATTAGAAAGGTAAAACGGTGATTTTGATCAACTCTAATTTACGAAACAATAATTGGAGGACATAACTACATGAAATGATTATATCAATGGACTACATGAGAATACTTTGTAAATACATTCTATAATATTTAAGAGTGCAATTCCATATTTATAGTGGAGTAATAATGGAATCAATAAATAAGATCATTTAATTAAAGAATTTAATCAATAATTTAGTTTATTGGAGCTTAGGATTACAGGTTCACGGTGTTAGAATATGTCCATAAAGTAGCGTGTAATAACTATTTATTTGTATTTAGTTATTGAATTCTTATGAATAAATTGAAAGTTTTATTTTCAATTAAAGTGCGTTTATAAATTAATCAAGTCCTGAAACTTTCATCAATGAACGAAGATTGACTGAGCAATCGAATCTGATTATGACTGTTAGATTGAACTAATAGACTCTAGTGTTGGGGCATGGGAGTGGAGACTCAAACGGTTAACCTAGACATGTTATGAGTATGTTGAATAGACAAGTAACAAATTAGTTTAGAGCCTAAACCATTTACCAAGCTCTAAATCTAAGTATTACACATTAAGGATATTTTAGTAATTACTTTAATCCTGAGGTGAATATGAAGCTTGAATTAGTTAGTTTTAATCTTTGATATATCAAATGAGTGAGTTCAAATTGGCGTGCAATACATTGGCTGTTGGGATTGTAATTCAATTAAGTTGGAGTTACATGATTCACAGATATGAAAATTTGTGGTTCGATTGCGAAAGTAACAATATCACCTTATACTTTATTGATGGGTGTGTGAATTAATTAAACTGGCTAGTTATTCAATGAATTGAGTCATTGATTAAGACTTGTGAATTGTACGAGACAATTCACTATTATGTCTTTCTTATTCACAGTCAATAAAGGAGTGAAGGAAATAATAACAAGAAAGGGTAAAATGATAATTTTATATTCCGCTCTTGTTACTGATATTCACGATAGATATTATGTTAAAATATTCTGTGGACCATGAAAATAAAAGGGTTTTTTTACACCAACAGAAAATACAGCGCGCATGAATCGAGAGTTGATTCGACATCGAACATATAGTTGAGTCATACGATGTCAGATTAAATAGGTCAGGAATTTATGGAGATAAATTCATCGGGTATTTGAATACCTAGATTTATTCATGTGGGTCCATTCAATCTCAGAAATAGCTGATGAGAACAGGAATAGAGAAACGAAGTAAATTGGATCAAAATGTGTTTTGATGCCAAGACATATTTTTTTACATCTATATGTGATCGGTGATGTCACTTAATTAGTTAAGTGTGATTATATGTATTGAAATTAATTATTTTATTATTTTCTACTTATTAGATAATTAGTAATAAAAAATTAATTAATTAATTAAATATGATCAATTAATTTATCAATTGGATTAATGAATTTTTATACAACTCAAACTCTAGAAAATATTGTAATTTTTGGCAATTATGAATATATTGGATGAATTTTTAGAAATTTAAAAATATATGTGTATAATTGTAAATATCAAAAATTATATTTTATCAATATCTAATATCAATCTGGTTGTAGATAGATCTGTGATAAGATACAATTGCTTGTTAACAAAGAAAAAGGAGAAAAATATTTTTCCTCTTCCTCCCTATTGGTGCCAAAAATTATATTGAAGGAGAAATTTTTTATTTTTCTTCTTCAATCGTTTTGAGAGTCCACACTCAAATTTCTACATAAAGTTCTCGTGAGATATATTTCTGAAATTAATGGGTGCTTGTTGGTGGATGAAATTCATAAATTGTTCTTGGAATTCAAGTGCGTGATTCAGATCCTGAAGGTTGAAGAACACAAAGAACACTCGAAGGAATTCCGCCAATTCAAAAATTCTCTGATACAAAGTATAGGTGAAAAAATTATTTCTAACCTTATCTTCTCGTTTAATGTCGTCTATGCATAATCACACGTTGTTTGATTTTAAGTTATTTAATTTGATTAAATAAGTTAATTGGAAAAAAATTATATTCCGCCCACGAACCGTTCGTGGTTCAAATTTATTTTTAATTAATTTTAAACAAATCGGTCCTAACAATTGGTATGAGAGCAATAGGTTCACGATTATGCATATTGATATTTGAAATGAACGTATCGTGAATTTTATGGATATTGACATATGATTTAGTATGGTAGATTCAAAATTGTTTTGAATGTGTTATGTGATTGGATCCCTAACTATTGGCTCTAGATATTTTTATTTCAATTTAGAATTGATGTACGCCAGTTTGAGGTATATGAATTTATGTAATTTATTTTGTTGTAAAAGTTGCAATTTTATAAATTTGATGTAAAATCATCATCGCCTCGATACCGTCGCCAGAAACCGCTAAAAATCGTAGCCGAGAAGTTACCAGACAACCATCGAGAAGTCGCTGGAAACGCATTGTTCACGCGAAATCACTGCTCATGCTCAAATTACTATTTCGCACGAAATTACTGTTCACGTCGGAGTTACTGTTCATGTCGGAGTTACTGTTCAAGAGGCTGCGGGTATTGTTCTCGTGCACGTCACTGCCGTTGTCCGCTCCCGTGTCATGCATAGTGACTAGAGTTTGTGAAACCCTAACCGATAATAATTCGGGTTTAGGAAACCCTATGATGTTTCGTGATAACCTTTATCCTATTTTTTATCTTTTAAATTTTGAATTTTGAATTTTATACGGATAGAAGATAATTTTGAATTCAAAGATAATTATCTAATTTATCGTTTTATCTTTTGAATTTTGAATTAAAAAGGTAATTATCAATGTTATCTTTTTATCTTTTGTTTTGTTTAAAAAAAGGAGGATAAGTAATAAGATTATTGAATTAGGAAAATAGTTTTCCTTAATTAAAGGGTTTTAATCGAAATTTAAATTTTGAATTTTTCAATTTTAAATTTTAAATTTTAAATTTGATTTTAAAATGAGAATGGATCTTTGTAAAAATTTACAAAGTGGTGGGACAACCTGAAGGATAAACAGAAAATTACCGACGTCATGGAGATTCGTAAATTAATTTGTAAATTATTATTCTTTTTGGGTTGTAATTAGAAATGAGCCAATAGAGAGGTTAATTTTAAATATATGATTTAATTTTAATTGTGTATCATCATATAACATGTTATATAGAACTACGAATATGTCAATATCAAATTGTCATATAGCATGTACATGCATCATTGTAGATTAATTATAATGGTTATAATTTAAGCACAATGTGAAATTTATAATGGTTATGATTTTAAATTGGGATTTAAAATTAAATAAAGGATTTATAAATTTCATCACATTTTTCAAATTAATAAAAAGTTATGTTTTGAAAAACAACCAATAATCGAAAGTTTTTTCAAAAACTAAGTGGGAGGTCGTTTACGTTCAAATGTTCTTAATGTCTCCAACGCGAACTTGATCATGTCACGATGAATGGTTTAGAACTACCCATCTTCTATAGGAAAATTTTTGGAGTCGTGTCGCTTTGAGTTATCAAGTTGCTTGAGAAGCTAAGACTTCTAAAAGAAGTGATGTGTTGGTTAAACACTTAGAGTGAAGCACATTAGAATCGCCACTTAGGAGCTAGTCAATGGGGCCAAGGTGACCAAAATCATTGGTGATTGGTTAAGCTAGATGTGGAGACATTTGATTGTTAACCAAACGAGAAGAGTCTCGATGCAATAAGAGATAGTTTGGACTTCATCCCTCGATGAGACAAGCTATCAGCTTTTATCGTATCATCATGGAGGAAATATTTTTTGATGGATTTTTAAATATTTAAGTAGTTTCATTATGCATCATACTTTCCTAAATGATTGAACATTTATTTACACCACTTTATTTTTTTTTTCAGTAATCATGTCATTATCCTCTCTCTCGTTTATTCTTAACACGAACAAATTTACTGGTGAGAATTATGTGAATTGAAAATAAAATCTTGATATCATGCTGACGGTAGAAAAGCACAAGTTCGTGCTCGCTATCACTTATCCCCTTGAGCCTATTGCTGAATCGACTCAAGAGGAAAATGATGCTTATGCTTCTTAGCTGCATTCTGATGAGATCGCCAAATGTTACATGTTAGCATCTATGAGCAATGTGTTGCAACAACATCATCATAACTTTGAGACCGCCGCTGATATGATGTTGAACATGACTGAAATGCTCGGAGATCAGGGTCATTAAGCTATCTCCTTCATGAGCTCACACATGTTCATGAACTGTAGGATGGAACTTGGAACCTATGTTAGAGAATATATGGTGTTGATCATAAGTTATCTGAATGTGATGGAGATCATAGGTGTTAAGGTTGATGGTGAGACTCAGGTAGATATGATCCTAGAGACTTTGCCTAGTACCTTTGAGAACTTAAAACTTAATTATTCGATGAATAAGTTGAAGTACTTACTTCCTGAGCTCATAAAGGAGCTGCAAGCTGCTGAAACTCTATTTCTGAAGGGCAAGAGGAAGTCTAGAGAGCCTAACTTTACTGAAAGAAAGCCTTCCACTTCTGGCTCTAAAAAGAAACAGAGACAAGGTCCAAGGAAAGCGAAGAAGCTGAAGCCGAGAACTGCTAAAGGCAAGAGCACCGTGAGAGTATACAAGTCGAAAGACAAGTGTCATCACTGTGGAGCTGCTGGCCATTGGAAATGCAACTGCCCAGAGTATCTCAAAAGGGTTGTGATCTAAAGGTGTAGTAATGGTTACTGAGGCCTGTTATGTAGCTGACTCTACTTTTTCATGAATTTGTAGACTCTGCAGCTAATAACCATATATGTTGCTCCCTACAGGAGTTCACGGATGTCAGAAGGCTTGAAGAGGGCGAGTACAACTTCCGCTGGGGTAATGGAGCACTAGTATCAGTCGTATCTGTGGGAACTTTACATTATGTTTTGAGAAACATTTTATTATTTTACGTGATGTTTATTATATCCCACTTTCTAGGAAGAATCTTATTTCTATTGGTGCATTAATTAATCAAGGCTTTGATATTAAATTCAATGATAAAGATATTGGTATTTTTAGAAATGAATGCTTAATTATTGTTCCACGCATGTTTAATAAAATGTTTCACGTAAAACCAATAGTTCCAATAATATATGACGCTAAAGTGAATAATGATTCACAAAAGGGATAATAAAAGGTTGATGTATGACTTAACCGATCTAACTTATTTGTGGCACTTACACATTGGGCATATTTGTTGGGGGTTATGTCATCAAAGCATGTGTATTGACATTTTTATATGAAATTTAAAAGACATTATATTTTTTTTATAATTATTCTTTTAAATTATTGTTGAATAATTTATATAAATATCTAAAAATTTCACATTCATTAATGAGACTATAATCTTATATTAGTACGAGAGGATTAAGATCATAGATAATGAATAAAATTGTTAGCAACATATTAAAGTATGGAATCTTTAATGAATGATTGCTAGTACGGTTCACTAAGCATTATGAATGTGTGTGATCTATATCCGGATAATTGATATGGATAGACTTCTTAGTGAAAACACTTTATATAATAAGATTATATATGTCAGGAATGATGTGAATTAATATTTCTATTGACGTGTCGTTTATCATAAAGATTTAGTACACATCAATTCGATGATCATATGTAGATCAGTCTGAATCCTGAGTAGTCATGAACTTCTATGCATGTCTACTGGATCTTTTGATTTACTCGTTAAGGTCTGTTTGTTAATCAGGCAAGTGACTTTTATTTTGGAGATTCAATAATGTGGATGGCTAGGGACATGCTCTTATAATAAGATTACAAATTAGTCGTTCACTAGTGGATTAATAATACTTAATGAAAAGATAATTAGAAGGGTAAAATGATAATTTTGACCAGTTCTAATTTACCAACCAATAATTTGAGGACAAAACTATATATAATAATTATGTTAGTGGACTACATGAGAATACTCTGTAAATACATTCTATAATCTCTAAGAGTGCAATTCCATATTTATAGTGGAGTAATAATGAAATTAATAATTTTGAGATAATTATATGTGATTAATTAATTTAATTATTTGTATATTTAAATATAATTTTTGGAAATTATGTATATAAATAATTATCGATTTTTTAATCATCGATAAGTGAGACAGAATATCTAATTTGTGAAATTAGATAATTAAATTATTATTACATTATAATTTAAATAAACTAAATCTGTTATTTGTGAAATAGCAGATAAACTAGTTGATAAGGATAATCAGATATGTTAATTTTGAATTAACTGATATCTAAATAATTATCTGATTAAAATAAATATTTAATTCATAGTAATTGGCACGTGTAATCAGTGATAGAGTATCAGAAATTGACATGCACTACTGTGGTGCCACGTGGCACTACAACAGTGAGTGTGCAACACTGCAGTGCCACATGACACTCTAGTGTGCCGTGCGCCAGCACAGTGCCATAATATTATTTCAGTTTATCTCTAAAAATCTAATACGTCATTATCTAAAATATATATAGATATTATTCTAATGGCCTTGGTGGTTAAACGAAGAGAAGAGAATCAGTTGATCAAATCATCAGTTCGCCAATCAAGAGCTGAATTCAGGACACAATTGGTGTTAGAGAGATTTTCTTCTGTGATTAAATGTTAATAAAATCTCTAAAAGAATATTCATTTCATTCTTTTAGAGAATCATCTCACTAAAGTCCTTTTCAGTAAATCTCTAGATCTTATGTGTTGAAAACATCTAGAGATAGAAAAAGTATTTTGTAATATTCTACGTGCTCGCACACGTCCTAGTGCTTTGAGGATTGACTTGGAAGATCTTGGAGTCTACTAATCGATGGAACAATTTCGTGGGAATGGAAGATCAATCAGTTTTTGCAAGTACACTTGATATAGACTACAAAAGTTATATGATTTCTAACCTTGTATGTTATAGATTTAACTTATAAATATATAATCGATTCTGACTGATTGAAAAAAGTTTTCAATAAAAAAAATTATTTGGTTATCGTGGCATTGTGCAATATTTGTTTTATTAAAATATTTTATATCTATTAAAAGTATTATTTTTATAAGGTCACGCGCCAACACGCTTCCGCCGCGCATGCGCCGCGACGACCAGCAATTGGTATCAAAGCAATCTCTATATATTTATATGTTAAATATTGTGTGGGTTTTCTTGCATTATTCATATAATATGATATATGTATGATGGTGGATGATTATATTTTTTTAATGTATGAAAAATATTGGATCGTTAATTATATGGTGATTATTGGGTTAGGCTTTGTTTTAATTTGTCCTACATCTTGTGTAAGCCGAATTGAGACGTAAGAATTTTTATAATTTTATTTTGAATATTTATTTAATTATTCTGAATGAGAGAACACGAAGAACGCATGAGACGAACGTCAGGAATTTACTGTTCACGTGAAAACATTTTTCATCCGTGAAAATATTGTTCCTCCGTGAAAACATTGTTCATCCATGAAAATATTGTTCCAGCGGAGGTGAATAGTGTCGGCTGTAATGTACGGGCGGTGAACAGTGGCTGTCCGCGGTGAAACGAGCAACGGTGGTGATGGGCGGCGATCAGAGAGTCCTATCGTCTATGACAGCGGTGGTGATGGGCGGCGATCGGAGAGTCCTATCGTCTATGACAGCGGTGGTGATGGGCGGCGATCGGAGAATCCATGGAACCAACTCTATCAGCTAAGTGTTTCATTAAAATCCAAACTATTTTAATTATCTATTTAAATTTTGAAATAAATATATTTTTAAAATTAATTAATAATTTGTTATTTTATCAAAATTATGAACGTGTTATCAAATATAATAATTAAATAAAATAATAATTGACCGAGTCACTATTGGGTGTTTTTAAATTACAACCCATAAAATAAAGTAATAAAATTACAAAACGGACTTCAAGAATACATATTTCTCACATATTGCCTTCTCCTCCTGATATCCATCTTCATAATCTTCAAGCTTTGAGCAAAACCCTTTTTAATTAGAAAAAATATTTTTCTTCATTAAAATAATTTCTATAATTATCCATTTTAATATAGTTAACTTTGATTTAGTCAAATAAACACTTTATTTGATTTGATCAAACTTGGGTAAACTAAATAAACCCCTTAGTCGATCACATGTCATACATGATGATCTCACATAATTTTATTTAATCATGAATCTTATCTATAGAAACATGATTTATTAGGATTGTTCTGGTATGTTTATATGTATTGCTTTATGAAATCAATTGCATATAAATTTTTAGGTTTTAATTAATTAAAACTTGGTAATCACACCATACTAAATGCTATAGTAACCTTTAGGTTTACCGACTTTAGTAAAAGAGTTATATTAAAGTTTGATGAATTTAATTAGTTAATTAATTTAAGTTCACTTAATTATGATTTAGGCGCTTCAGAATGTTAAATGAACTTAGACCAATGAGATTGAATTAACCAATAATTAAATATTCATAGAGTTATTATTTTAACTAATAATTAATTTAGAATTAATTGATTAGTTAAAATAGAAACACATTATTCTAAAATAGTGACTAGGAGAAGGTTGACATGTCAATGTACCACATGATCTCCATCATTAGTACAACATCGTGAGGTGTAGTAAGGGCCTCGAGATGACTTTGTTTGCATCCCCCTAAGGAAGGTTTGAAGTTGTACTAATATCAAGGTTGGACTTCTTAAGAAGATAGGAGGAAGTGATGTAGTTTAGTTTTGACCGATCCTAAGGCGGCATATTCTAAATGAAGTCATGAAATCTAAAATGATGGGTCACACTCACAAATTCACAATTAAGTTTTCATGTGGATAGTTGTGAATTGACCGAACAAGCGATACCTTATTGTTAAAATAGAAAATATGAGATATTTTAAGTTTTAATTGTCTCATAGACAGTCTGAAGTTAATCTGATCGAACCTAAGGCGGCATATTAATCGTTGGGTTATTTTATCGTGATTAATAAATGCTAAATTTATGTGTTTATTATGATTGCATTCATGCATCACGTTTACTTTTTGAATTCTAGATATTTATCAATTATATTGAATCATATATATTTTAAATTTCAGTTATCAATATTATGTCTACCATGGTAAATTCTGTTACTGCTTTACTCACTTTTGAGAAATTGAATTCTGATAATTTTGCACGTTGGAAATCAAATGTGCTTAATGATGATTTTTTAGAACTATAAATTTGATCTTACTGAGGAATGTCATGAGGAGCCTACTGCTAACGCCCTTAAGAATGTTAGAGATAAATATGATGTTTGGATCATATCAAATAGCATGGAAAAGTGCTATGTTCTTATGAGCATGGATAATGTTCTGAGAGCCAAGCATGAAAGTATGGAGACTGTCTATGAAATTATGGAATCTTTACAGGTAATGTTTGGGCAGTAGTCCGATCAAAATCATCATGAGGCCACTAGGAGCTATATGACAACTAAGATGAGGAATGTACTTCTGTTCGAGAACATGTTTTGAACATGATCAATATAATGCACGAGGCAGAAGTACATGGGGTGACCATTGATGAGCAAACTCAAGTTAGCATCATACTAGAGTCAGTCACACCATTTTTTTCTACGTTCACGACCAACTATGTTATGAACAAGTTACAATTCAACATGACCCAATTGTTGAATGAACTGCATACTTTTGACTCACTCAACCTTAAAATGACCAAAGATGGTGAGGTAAATGTTGTTGAGCAAAATCCTTCTTCTAGTATTGTTAAGAATGAGAAAAGTAAGAAGAACAATGGTAAGGACAAGAGTAAGAACAAAAGAGTAAAGAAAGCCAAGACATCGCTGAAAGGCTAGAAGAACAGGAAAGACAGCAAGCCCAAAGCAAAGTGTTTCTACTGTGGGGTTGAAGGTCATTGGAAGAGAAATTGTAACAAGTATCTCTCTGAGCTGAAAAAAGGTAAATATGATTTACTTGTACTTGAAGCTTATTTAGTGGAATATGATTTGTCATCCTGGATACTTGATTCAGGAGCCACTAATCATGTATGTTCTTCTTTGCAGATGATTGATTTGTCAAGGGAGCTAGTTGATGGCGAGGTCGTTTTAAGAGTTGGCAGTGGTGCACTCGTGTCAGAACAGTTATTGATTTCCTGGTTTTTCGAGGAATTTGATTTCTCTTTCATTTTTGCAAGAACAGTTATTCGAAATTTATTTCATTAATAAAGAGTTTATTATTTCTAAGAATGGATTCGATATTTGTCATGTTAAGATTATAAATGTACTTAATATGCTTAAATAGACTGAACGCGCGTTAAATAATTCTGAATTATCTAAAGAAGCTAAACCTCAAAATAACAAACGACAAAGAGTTTCTCATGATAATAACACATATTTGTGGCATCATAGTTTAACATATTTATCTAGATAGGTTAAACAAGTTAAAAAAGCATGGTGATTTGAGAGTTAAAAGTTTGAACTCTTCATGTTTGTGAATTCTGTCTAAAAGGTAAAATGATCAGGAGACTTTTAACAGGAAAGGGCCAGAGAGTCAAGGAACCACTTAAATTACTACATAATGATGTTTGTGGACCGATCAACGTATAAGCTAGATGTGGGTATGAGTATTTTATCACATTCATTTATGACTACTCAAGATATGGTTATAGTTACCTAATGTTTCGAAAGTCTGAAACATTTGGAAAGTTTAAAGATTTCAAGGCTTAAACTGAAAAGCAATTAGGTAAATCATTGAAAACCCTTTGACTCGATCGAGGTGGTGAATACTTAGATTTAGAATTCAAGGACTATCTTCTGGAGTGTTGAATCTTATCCCAAGTTACAGCACCTAGAACACCACAACAAAATGGTGTTGCAGAGAGGAGAAACTGAACTTTATTGGATATGGTTAAGTCGATGTTAAGCTACTCATAATTGTCAGTTACATTTTGGGGGTATGCACTACACACGACAACTTACATTTTGAATGTAGTGTCATCTAAGTCTGTATGCAATACACCTTTAGAGTTATGGAATGGCTCCAAGCCTAGTTTACGTCATTTCCATATATGGGGGTGTCTAGCTCATGTTCTTAGACCTAAGACTAGAAAGTTAGACTTAAGGTCTGAGATATGCATATTCGTTGGCTATTCTCTAGAGACTAGAGGTGGCTACTTTTATAGTCACAATAATCAAAATGTGTTTGTGTCGACAAATACAACCTTTCTTGAGCATGACTATATGAAAAACTACAAACCTTGTAGCAAAATAGTTCTCGAGGAATTAACGACTGATGAGATCAGACCACCTTCAATTTCTACTGATAAACGACAAACCAGAGAAACCACAGTTCTTACAAAGGAAACTCTAGTGCGACGTCGTAGTGGGAGGGTTATGAGACAACCAGTTCACTACGAACTAGAGGCACATATTCTAGTGTCAGACACTAATAAGGACAATCAATTATCTTACGAAGAAGCAATGGATGATTTGGAAAAGGAGAAATGGCAAGATGCCATGAACCTGAAAATGGAATCTATGTAATCCAATTACGTCTGGGAACTTGTAGATCCACCGGAATAAGTCAGGCCAATTGGATGTAAATGGATTTTCAAGAAGAAAAGAGGTGCAGATGGTAAAGTAGAGACTTTCAAGGCACAGTTAGTAGCCAAAGACTATACACAAAGGGAGGGAGTCGATTATGAAGAGACATTCTTCCATGTGACCATGCTTAAATCCATTCGTATCATTTTGTCTATAGCTGCTAGTTTTGACTATGAGATATAAAAAATGGACGTCAAGAAATATTTTTTAAATGACACTCTTGAAGAAAGCACCTATATGATGTAACCAGAAGGGTTCGTACAAAAGGGGCAAGATCAGAATGTATGCAAGTTACTTAATCTATTTATGGATTAAAACAAATATCTAGATCTTAGAATCTTACTTCTGATGAGATTATACAGTCTTATGGCTTCGAGAAAAATGTTGACGAAGCCTGTGTTTATAAATATACAAAATATAAGATAGTGATTTTCTTAATTCTTTATGTTGATTATATTCTATTCATTGTGAATGACGTAGAAACTTTGTCAAAAGTAAAGAAGTGATTAGCTGAGAAATTTCAAATGAAAGATTTGGAGGAAACGAGCTATGTTATAGGCATCCAAATCCTAAGGGATAGAAAGAACAAGTTCGTGGCACTTTCTTAGGCATCTTATATTGATAAAGTGCTGGAGAGATTCTCTATGGAGAATTCCAAGAAAGGTCAACAACCTACCAGACATGGAATTATCCTCTCCAAAGAACAATGTCCTAAGACACCTCAAGAAGAAAAGGATATGAGAAAGGTTCCTTATGCTTCAGCAGTTGAAAGTCTCATGTATACCGTATTTTGTACGAGACCGAACATCTATTATGCAGTGAGAATTGTCAGTCGTTATCAATCGAATCTAGGTTTGGAACATTGGATTGCAGTGAAGCACATTCTTAAGTATCTTAAGATAACAAGAAACTATATGTTTGTTTATTCAGGTGGAGACTTGAACCCCACTGGATATACTGATTTTAATTTTCAATTAAATAGAGACAGTCAAAAGTCAAAATCTGGATCAGTATTCACCCTATGCGGAAAATTTGTAGTTTCGAGAAGTATTAAATAATCTAGCATTACAGATTCCACTATGGAAGCCGAATATATACCGGCTTGTGAAGCTGCGAAAGAGGCGGTATGGCTTAGAAAGTTATATTCTGATATGGAAATAGTTTCAGATATGGACAAGCGACTAATCTTGTACTGTGATAACAGTGGGGCGGTAGCAAATTCCAAGGAACCGAGGAGTCACAAGAGGGTTAAGCACATAGAAAGGAAATATTATCTTGTAAGAGAAATTGTTCATCGAGGTGATGTGGATGTTATGAAGATAGCATCGAAACAGAACCTGGTTGATCTTTTTACAAAGACACTTCTTGCGAACTCATTTGAGGGTCACGTGTGTAACATGAGATTAAAAGAGTTCTTAAACGAAGATGATAAAATCAGTTGATCAGATCATTCGTTCGACAATCAAGAACTGAATTGAGAATAAGATTGGTGTTAGAGAGATTTTCTTCTGTGATTAGTTGTTAATCAAATCTCTAAAAGAATAATAATCACTTTCTTTTAGAGAATCGTCTCATTAAATTCATTCTCAGTAAATCTCTAGATTTCATGTCTTGAGAACATCTAGAGACAAGAAAATATCTTGTAATATTCTACGTGCCCAAACACGTCCTAGTGCGTTGAGGATTGACTTGAAAGATCTTGGTGTGGATCTTGGAGTCTACAGATTGCGTAATCCGAATTGAGGCGTAAGAATTTTTATAATTTTATTTTGAATTCTATTGTAATTATTCTGAGCGTGAGAACACGAATAACGCACGAGACAAACGGCAGAAATTTACTATTCACACGAAAACATTGTTCATCCGTGAAAATACTATTATTCTAATGGTCTTGGTGGTTAAACGAATAGGAGAGAATCAGTTGATCAGATCATTCGTTCGACAATCAAGAGCTGAATTGAGGACATGATTGGTGTTAGAGATATTTTCTTCTGTGATTAGTTGTTAATCAAATCTCTAAAAGAATAATCATCACGTTCTTTTAGAGAATCGTCTCACTAAATTCATTCTCACTAAATCTCTAGATCTCATTTGTTGAGAACATCTAGAGACATAAAAATATATTGTAATATTCTACGTGCCCACACACATCCTAATGCATTGAGGATTGACTTAAAAGATCTTGGAGTCTACAGATTGCGTAAACTGAATTGAGGTGTAGGAATTTTTGTAATTTTATTTTGAATACTATTGTAATTATTCTAAGCGCGAGAACAAGAATAACGCACGAGACGAATGGCAAAAATTTACTGTTCACACAAAAATACCGTTCATCCGTGAAAATACTATTCCTCCATGAAAACACTGTTCATACATGAAAACATTGTTCGCGTAAAAAATTTACTGTTCCAGCGGAGGTGAACAGTGCCGACGATATTGTACCATCGGTGAATAGTGGCCGTCCACGGTGAGACGGGCAGCGATGGTGATGGGCGGTAATCGGAGAGTCCTATCGTCGGTGACAACTGTTGTCACATTTTATGAATGTTTCCAACAAACCATGCAACCAACTCTATCATCTAAAGGTTTCATCAAAACCCAAACTCTTTTAAATATCCATTTAAATATTCAAATTAATGTAATTTTAAAATTAATTATTAATTTTTGATTTTATGAAAATTAAAAATTAATAGGTTGATTGAGTTTATCCAAGTTTGACTAAATCAAATAAAGTTTTTATTTGACTAAGTCAAAGTCAACTATATTAAAAGGGATAATAATAGAAATTATTTTAATTAAGAAAAATAGTTTTTCTAATTAAAAAGGGTTTTGTTCAAAGCTTGAAGATTTTGAAGATGGACATTAGGAGGAGGAGACAATATTTGGGAAATATGTATTCTTGAAGTCCGCTTTGTAGTTTTATTTATTTATTTCAAGGGTTGTAATTTATAAATACTCAATAATCACTCGGTCCATTATTAAATAATTGTTTAATTGTTATATTTGATAACATGTTCATGCATTAGTCGATCTTATGTCATACATGAAAATTTCACATAATTTTATTTAATCATGCATCTTATCTGTAGAAACATGATTGCTTTTATTGGGATTGCCCTAATATGTTTATACGTATTGCTTTTGTGAAATCAATTGCAAATAAACTGCTAGGTTTTAATTAGTTAAAACTTAGTAATCACACCACACTAAAGGCTATAGTAATATTTAGGTTGATCGACTTTAGTAAAATAGTTTTATTAAAATTTGATGAATATAATTAATTAACTAATCTAAGTTCACTTAATTATAACTTAGGCACTTCAGAAAGTTAAATGAACTTAGACCAATGAGATTGGATTAACTAATAATTAAATATTCATAAGGTTATTATTTTAACTAATAATTAATTTGGAATTATTTGATTAGTTAAAATAGAAACACATTATCCTAAAATAGTGAGTGGGAGAAGATTGATATGTCAATATAACCTATAGTCTTCATCATTAGTACAATATCGTGAGGTGCAGTGAGGGCCTTGAGATGACTTTATTTTCATCCCCCTAAAGAATATTTCGAGCTATACCAATATCAATGTTGGACTTCTTAAGAAAATAGGAGGAAGTGATGCAGTTTAGTTTTGACTGACCCTAAGGTGGAATATTCTAAATGAAGTCATGAAATCTGAAATGATGGGTTACACTTACAAATTCACAATTAAGCTTTTATGTATAAATATTTCAAAATTTCATATTCATTAATGAGAATATGATCTTGTACTAGTACGAGAGAATTAAGATCATAGATGATGAATAAAATTGTCAGCAACATATTAAAATATGAAATCTTTAATGAATGGTTGCTAGTACGGTTCACTAAGCATTATAAATGCATGTGATCTAGATTCGGATCGTTGATGTGGATAGACATCTTAGTGAAACTACTTTATTTAATAAGATTATATATTACATGACTGATGTGAATTAATATATTTATTAACGTGTCGTTTATCATAAAGATTTAATGCACATCAAGTCGATGATCATATGTAGATCAATTTGAATCCTGAGTAGTCATGAACTTCTATGCATGTCTACTGGATTTTTTATTCACTCATTAAGGTTTGTTTGTTAATGAGGCTAGTGACTTTTATTTTGGAGATTCAGTGATGTGGATGGCTGGGGATACGATCTTACAAGATTGGTTCACTTAAGTGTTAATTCTAAAACTGAATGGTTAATTTACTAGTGGATTAATGTTATTTATGGATCAAGAGGTAATTAGAAAGGTAAAATGATAATTTTGACCAGTTCTAATTTACGAACTAATAATTTAAGGACAGAAATACATAAAATGATTATGTCAGTTGACTACATGAGAATACTCTGTAAATACATTCTATAATCTTTAAGAGTGCAATTTCATACTTGTAATCGAGTAATAATGGAATTAATAGATAAGATTATTTAATTAATAATCTAGTTTATTGAAACTTAAGATTATAGGTCCATGGTCCCCAAGTCACCTCTATACTACGTTGTCTAGGGTGTGAATATTTCAGAACATGAGAAAATGACTGACTTGTAAAATAAATTTTTATTCTGCGACAACTACATAATTATGAGATAATTATGTGTGATTAATTAATTAAGAATTAATTAATTGAATTATTTAGATATTTAAATATAATTTTTGGAAATTATATATAAATAATTTTTAATTTTTTTTAATTATCGATAAGTGAGACAGAATATCTAATTTGTGAAATTAGATATTTAAATTATTATTAGATAATAATTTAAATCAACTAAATCTGTTATTTGTGAAATAACAGATAAGTTAGTTGATAGGGATAATCATATATGTTAATATTGAATTAACTTATATGTAGATAATTATCAGATTAAAATAAATATGTAATTCGCAATAATTATCACGTGTCAATCATTGATAGGGTGTCATAAATTGACATGGACTACTGTGATATCACGTGGCACTATAGTAGTGAGTGTGCAACACTGTAGTGCCGCATGACACTACAATTGTGCCGTGAGTCGCACTGCAGTTGTGCACAATTCCAGTGGGTCTCACTACAATTGATAATTTTACAATTAAATATTATTTCAGTTTATCCCTGAAAATATGATACGTCATAATCTAGAATATATATAGATATTATTCTAATGGCCTTGGTGGTTAAACGAAAAGGAGAGAATCAATTTTTCAGATCATCGATTCGACAATCAAGAGTTTAATTGAGAACACGATCGGTGTCAGAGAGATTTTCTTCTATGATTAAATGTTAATCAAATCTCTAAAAGAATAATCATCACGTTATTTTAGAGAATTGTCTCACTAAAGTCATTCTCAGTAAATCTCTAGATCTCGTGTAATGAGAACATCTAGAGACAGAAAAATCATCTTGTAATATTCTACGTGCTCACACACATCCTAGTGCGTTGAGGATTGACTTAGAAGATCTTGGTATGGATCTCGTAGTCTATTGATCGTTGGAACAATTATGTGGGAACGTAGGATCGATTGATTTTTGCAATGACACTTGATATACACTACAAGAGGTATATGATTCCTAACATTGTATCTTGTAGATTTAACTTACAAATATATAATGGATCTTGACTGATTTAAAAAAAATTTAATAAAAGTTTTTATTTGGTTATCGTGACATTATGCAAGTTTTATTTTATTAAAATATTCGATTTTTATTAAAAATTAATTTTTAAATGGTCATGTGCCTCCACGCTTCCACTGTGACGACCAACAATATTAGCCTGGAAAGGATTAAAAGACTTATTAATGTTCGTCCTTTGCAAATTTCAAGAGTGGGATCACTACCCACATGCGAATCCTATATTGAAGACAAAATGACCAAGAGAACTTTCAACAAAATGTGAAAGAGCCATTCAATACCTTGAACTTATACACAGTGATGTATGTGAGCCATTGAATATCCAAGTAAGAGGAGGTTATGAATACTTCATAACCTTCACTGATGACTACTCACGTCTTGGTCATGTTTATCTAATGCGTCAAAAGTCTAAATTTTTTGAAAAGTTTAAAAAATATAAGGCCTTGGTTGAAAAGCAATTAGAAAAACAAATAAAAATAGTACGATCTGATCGCGATGGAGAGTACTTGCTATGAGAGTTTGAAGACTTTCTTAAGAAATAAGGTATTCTTTCTCAGCTACAGCACCTGGTACGCCACAGCAAAATGGTGTGTTAGAGAGAAGGACGGATACGATGAGATCCATGATGAGTTACTTATCCTTCACAGATTCCTTCTGAGATATGCCTTGGAAACAGAGACATATATTCTAAATCAAGTTCCGTCGAAAATGGTGTCTGGTACACCATATAAAAGATGGTATGGACGAAAGTCATCTATTAACCATTTTAAAATATGGGGAGGGGGTGCCCAGCACATGATCTAAAACTGAAGACATGCAAGTTGGTCAGTCGTTCAGAGTTATGCATGTTCGTAGGATATCCTAAAGGAATGAATGGGTACATCTTCTATAGTACGACTGACCAGAAAATATTTGATAGCACGCATGCTTGTTTTCTTGAAGAAGATTATATTAAAAGTGTATAGTCGAGAAGCACAGTTATACTAGAAGAATTATTGAGTGGGAGGACACTGACTCCCCAATCATAAATTATTTCTTATTCAATAATGGAAGAACCACGACATGAGCTAGAGCCTATGGAGCCTCGATGTAGTGGGAGGGTCGTGAGACAACCTGAGAGGTATATGTCCTATGGAGAAGCTTTGACAATTGTCTTAGATAATGACCTTGATGAACCTGTCTCCTACTTAGAGGTCATGGCAGGTCCTGAAGCAAACTTATGGAAAAAGCCATGAATGTTGAGATAAATTCGTTGTACTCGAACGAAGTCCAGAAGCTTATAGATCCTCTTGAATGGGTAAACCTCATAGGATGCAAATGGTTCTAATAAGAAGAAAAGAAGTTCAGATGGAAATGTGGAGACAGTCAAAACTAGGCTAGTAGTCAAGGCCTACACCCAAAAGGAAGGTATTGACTACGAGGATACCTTCTCGCCGATGGCCATGCTTAAATCCATTCAAATCCTTTTGTCCATTGTTGCTGCCCTTGATTATGAAATCTTAAAAATGGATGTCAAGACTATTTTTCTAAAATTCAATCTTGATGAGCGCATTTATATGGCTCAACCAAACGGGTTCATGGAGGAAAGCCAAGAGGGAAAAGTTTACGAACTTCAAAAGTCTATTTATGGACTTAAGCAAGCATCACGATTGTGAAATATTAGATTTGATGAAACTGTTAAAAACTTTGATTTTGAACAGTTAGTTGACGAGCCATGTGTGTATAAGCTGATACACTAAGGGCGAATGGTTTTTCTAGTCGTGTACGTAGATGATATTTTACTCATTAGGAATGATGTAGAAAAATTATTTGATGTCAAGGTTTGGCTTGCAAAGCAATTTGATATGAAGGATCTTAGAGAAACTGCATTTGTCTTAGGTATTCAGATTTTTTCGAGATAGGAAGAACATACAATTGGCACTGTCTCAAACATCTTATATTGATAAGGTGTTGGATCACTTAAGTATGCAAATCTCCAAGAAAAGATTTCTTCCTTTTAGATAGGGAGTCAGTCTCTCCAAGGAGCAGTCTCCCAAGACTCTTCAAGAAGAGGAAAACATGAGAAAGATTCTCTATGCCTTAGTCGTGGGAAGTCTCATGTATGCGATACTTTGCACTAGGCCAGGCATTTGCCATGTCGTTGGCGTGGTGAGTCATTTCCAATCTAATCCTGAAATCAAGCATTAAAATGTCGTCAAGCATTTCCTTAAGTATCTGAAGAAAACAAGAAACTACATGCTTGTGTATTCAGGTATTGACCTGAATATGACGGGGTATACTGATTCTGATTCCAAGAAAACAAGGATTCTAGGAGGTCCACTTCAGGATCGATGTTCAACCTGAATGGTGGAGCAGTTGTATGTAGAAGTATCAAGCAATCTTACATTGCTGATTCTACCATGGAAGCTGAATAGGTGGCAGCTTGTGAAGCTGCAAATGAGGCTGTATGGCAGGAAATTCTTGAAGACTCTTGATGTTTTGCCAGACGCTTCTAAGCCCATGATACTTTATTGTGATAACAATGGGGTTGTAGCAAATTCTAAGGAACCTAGAAGCCATAAGAGATCCAAACACATAGAATGTAAATATCACTTGATTAGAGAAATGGTTCAGCGTGGAGATGTTGTGGTTACGTATATTTCAACGGTCAACAACCTGGCATATCCATTCATGAAGACTTTAATCAGTAAAGTTTTATGGTCATATGGGGCATGAGGATAAGAGATTGTACACGCCTAGCTACTTTAGTCCAAGTAGAAGATTGTTGGAATATGTCCATTAAGTAGCGTGTAATAACTATTTATTTGTATTTAGTTATTTCTAAGACATTAGTATTATTGAATTCTTATGAATAAATTGAAAGTTATATTTTAAATTAAAGTGTGTTTATAAATTACTCAAGTCCTAAAACTTTCATCAACGAACGAAGAGTGAAGACAGAAGCGCCTCCAGATGAACTCTTCTGATAAAGTTTAGAACGATATTCGCAGTCTTAGGATCGATTGGAAAATCAAATCCGATTACGACTGTTAGGTTGAACCAATGGATGCCAGTCTTGGGGCATGAGAGTGGAGACTCAAACGGTTAACCTAGACTTGTTATAAACATATTGAATAGACGGGTAACAAATTAGTTTAGAACCCAAAATCATTTACCAAGCTCTAAATCTAATTGTTACACCTCAAAGTTATTTTCATAATTATCTTAATCCTCAGGTGAATATGTAGCTTGACTTAGTTAGTTGTAATCTTTGATATGTCAAATGAGTGAGTTCAAATCGGTGGGCAATACCTCGGCTATTGGGATTGTAATTCAATTAAGTTGGAGTTTCATAGATATGGAAATTCATGGTTCGATTGTGAAAGTAACAATATCACCTTATGCTTTATCAATGGGTGTGTGAATAGATTAACTTGGCCAGGTATTCAATGAATTGAATCATTGATTAAGACTTGTGAATTATACAAGATAATTCACTATTATGTCTTTCTTATTGACTGTCAATAAAGGAGTTAAGAAAATAATAACAAGAAAGGTAAAATGGTAATTTTATATTCTACTCTTATTTCTGATATTCACAATGGGTATTGTGTTAAATGTTCTGTGGGCCGTGAAAATAAAAGGATTTATTTACACCAACAGAAATGTAGCGCGCGTGAATCGAGAGTTGATTCGGCATCGAACATATAGTGGAGTCATGCGAAGTCAGGATTAAATAGGTCGAGAATTTATGAAGATAAATTCGTCGGGTATTTGAATCTTTAACTTTGTTCATGTGGGTCCATTCCGTCTTAGAAATAGCTCATGAGAACTGAATAAAGAAACGAAGTAAATCGGATCAAATTGTGTTTTGGTGCCAAGGCATATTTCCTACACCTATATGTGATGAGTGATGTCACTTAATTAGTTAAGTCTAATTATATGTATTGAAATTAACTAGTTAATTATTTTTTATTTATTGGATAATTAGTAAATAAAAAATAAATTAATTAATTGATTGATAATGATCAATTAATTTATCAATTGGATCGATGAATCTTGATACTACTCAAAATCTAGGAAATATTACAATTTTCGGCAATTATGAATGTATTAGGTGAATTTTTAGATATTTAAAAATATATGGGTATATTTATAGATATCAAAAATTACATTTTATCACATCTAATAGTAATCTGATTGCAGATAGATCTGGGATAAGATACAATTACTTGTTAACAAAGAAAAATGAGAAAAACGTTTTACCTCTCCCTCCTTGTTGCCGTCGAAAATTATATTGAAGGAGAAAATTCTTTTCTTTTCTTCTTCAATTGTTTTGAGAGCCCACACGCAAATTCCTACACAAAATTCTCATGAGATATATTTATGAAATTACCGGGTGGTTGTTGGTGGATGAAATTTTCAAATCCTTTTTGGAGTTCAAGTGCGTGATTCGGATCCCGAAATTTGAAGAACACGAAGAATGTTCGAAGGAATTTCACCAGTTCAGAAATTCTCCGATACAAAGTATAAGTGAAAAAAATGATTTCTAACATTATCTTCCCGTTTAATGTCGTGTATGCATAATCGCACGTTATTGGTTTTAAGTTATTTAATTTTATTAAATAAGTTAATTGTAATTTTTTTTATATTCCGCCTACAAACCATTCGTGGTTTAAAATTATTTTTAATTAATTTTAAAACCTTCCCGTCCCAACACATGCTTCCCAAGTCACTTATGTACTACACAGTCTAGGGTGTGAATATTTTAAGACATGAGAAAATGACTATCTTGCAAAATGAACCATATTTTTGTGGCAAGTACATAATTATGAGATAGTTATGTGTGATTAATTAATTAAAAATTAATTAATTATATTATTTATATTAATTTTTTGAAATTATATATAAATAATTATATCGATTAATTTTTTAATTATCGATAAGTGAGACAATATATCTAATTTGTGAAATTAGGCAATGTTAAATTATTATTAGATAATAATTCAAAATTTGAATCAACTAAATCTATTATTTGTGAGTTAGTTGATAGGGATAATCAGATAAGTTAATTTTGAATTAACTGATATGTGGATATTTATCTAATTAAAGTAAATATTTAATTTGCAGTAATTATCACGTATTAATCACTGATTGCGAATCAAAGATTGACATGAACTGCTGTAGTGCCACATGGCACTACAGTAGCGAGTATGCAGTACTATAGTGCCACACGGCACTATAGTAGTGTTGTGGCACACGGTGGCGTGAGACATTTTGTTAGTTTACGGCAACTGCAGTGTCATGTGGCATTACAGTTGTACAACAAATTGTAGTGGATCTCACTACAATGATAATTGGTGATTAAATGTTATTTTGTGTATATATCTAAAAATCTGATAAGCCTATAAAATATATATAGATATTATTCTAATGGCCTTAGGTTGATTGAGTGTTAATAACACAGTTTCTATTAGGGTGAACTTTATCTGTGATTAAAAAGTTAATAAAAAAACTCTGGAAGAATTATCATCGTATTCTCTCAGAGGATTGTTCACTAAATTAATCATTCTCAATAAAATTCTAGATCTCATGTGTTGAGTATATCTAGAGACATAAAAAGTATCTTTGAATTATTCTACGTGCCCACACACCTCTAGTGTGTTTGTGAGTTGGCTTGAAAGATCTTAGTATGAATCTCGAAATCCGTTGTTCGTGGGAACGCATGATAGTTGGTTTGCGAAGAAGCTTGATATAAAGCACAAGTGGTAAAAGATTCATATACATGTGTGTCTTAAATTTAATATATAAATATATAATGAATCCTTATTGAAAAAAGTTTTAAATGAAAGTTTTTATTTTGAAAATTGTTACGTCGCGTTTGTTTTCATTTTATCGAAAAAATATATGATTCATTTTTAATAAATTTTAAAAACCATCACGCCTCCGCCGCGTGAGCGCCGTGTTTTCCAACACATTTTTGGGTATATATGTTTCTCTCTAGATTAATCAGTTTTTAGATGTCATATTATTGTGTTAATATTAGTTATTTTTAAAATGGTTAAAATTTTAGTTACATAATCCGTGCGTAGCATGAGCATATAACTATTTAATATATATATATGTGTGTGTGTGTGTGGGCGCGCGCGCGTGGTCTATATTATGGGTCTGATCAAACCGCAACGGTTTTTTCTGAGTACGTGGTAACTCTGCAAACCCTAGTGCCCCTCTTTCTTTTTTATATGTTCGAGATATGTAAATATCCTTATGTGGATGCTCAAAAATTGGTTATGGTAATCAAAAGTTTCATATGCTTAGGGTGATTTATCTACTTACGAAATTAGAAGTTTCATCTCATATTCTTTATCTGATTTATCAGTGGAAAAGCAACTAAACTCATTAGGTTTTGTTTCTGAAGCTTTGATTCAGGCAATTCGCAATTCAGTTCGGTTCAAATCAATTTTTTTATGAAAATTTCAGAACAATTGACTCGATTTTAATACATTTTTCTATTCGGAACGATTTTTATTTTTGAAAAATTGCATTCTCGATAGTTCCTCATAACTCCTTAAACCAAATCGAGGAGACCTCTAGTCTATATTATATCAAAACAAATAAACAAAGATAATAAAACTGGGCCAACTAATCGTCCATTTAAGAAAAAGAAACTTACAAACACAAGCAAAACAACAAAAATATAATAAAGAATCACGTTTAAAAAATTTATAAATATATAAAATTAATAATAAAAATGGTAAATACAAATTTGTTGTGGGCTAAGGCCGAGAGGCTGCTCAATGGATCAATGACGATGTGAATCAAACCTATAATATTTGTATTTTTAACAAAAAAAAATGTAGAATTTGTTATGGAGGAACAAATACTAAGGAAAAACATATTAATAGAATTTTTTTTGAAAATTATTCTATTTTTTCCCCTCAT
Source organism: Datisca glomerata (assembly GCA_003255025.1). Taxonomy (NCBI): domain Eukaryota; kingdom Viridiplantae; phylum Streptophyta; class Magnoliopsida; order Cucurbitales; family Datiscaceae; genus Datisca; species Datisca glomerata. The sequence goes on from QANY01010600.1 coordinate 1,924,617, forward strand.
TTATGAATCTTCTCTCGACAAAAAAGAAAAAAAAAAAAAGAATTTGGTGAATCTTCCAGTTCATCTTCTCCCTCGAACAGCTGTATCTGAACCCGTTTCCCTCTCTCTCTCTCTCTTCCCCAAATCAAAGTGCTTCAGATTTTCAGAGAGAAAGAGAGTCAGACCCATCAGACATTGAACTCAGTACTCGAAGCTCGCAGTCCCAAAAAGGAATGCCGTGTGTAAAGCCTCTCCAGTCGTCTTCTTAGATTTTTCTCTTCTCTTTCTTTCTTTTCATCCAAAGGGTAAATTAAAGAAAAGAGGAAGGAAAACCAATTTCTCAGTCTGAATTTCAATTTTGACCATTGACAGTTCTTCCTCTGTTCCTATATAACAAGAAATCCCTCAATTTTACCCAAACAAGGAAAAGAGAAGACCGCCATAGCCGCCTCACCATCATGAACATTCTTTCAGATATTCTTTCACCCATTTTTCCATACCTTTTATCCTTCATTTTCCTGCTTCTGTTCCTCGAGCAGATCTTTTATTTGAAGAAGAAGAACGCCGTTCCAGGCCCTTCCTTGGTTCTTCCCTTTGTGGGCAACGCCGTCCCCTTAGTCCGTGACCCGTCCGGTTTCTGGGATACCCAATCGGTTCTTGCTAAATCTTCCGGGTTTGGGTTTTCCGTCAACTACATAATCGGTAAGTTCATCATCTTCATCCGTGACACTGAGCTTTCTCACAAGATCTTCGCCAATGTACGGCCCGATGCCTTTAATCTCGTCGGCCATCCCTTCGGGAAGAAGCTATTTGGGGAGCATAATCTTATTTATATGATGGGGCAAGAGCATAAGGATCTCCGCCGCCGGATTGCTCCCAACTTCACGCCCAAGGCACTCTCCACCTACACTGCATTGCAGCAGATTATTATTCTGAAGCACTTGAAGCTGTGGGAGGAGAAGTCGAGGGGCACCTCGCCGGAGCCGATTCCGTTGAGAATTCTTGCTCGCGATATGAATCTAGAAACTTCTCAGACGGTGTTCGTTGGGCCGTATTTGAGCCGAGAGGCCCGCGATAGGTTTAAATTGGATTACAATTTGTTCAATGTAGGGCTTATGAAGCTCCCGATAGATTTGCCGGGGACAGGGTTTAGGAACGCGAGGCTCGCCGTTGACCGGTTAGTTGAAACCCTAGCTGGCTGCACAGAACAGAGCAAAGTGAAAATGGAAAAAGGTAACGAGGAGCCTTCGTGTTTGATTGACTTTTGGATGCAGGAAATGGTGAAGGAGCTCTCCGCCGCCGCTGAAGCCGGCGAACCACAGCCGGCTAACACCAGCAACATCGAAATTGGCTCTTACCTTTTCGACTTCCTCTTCGCAGCTCAAGATGCTTCGACTTCATCTCTCCTCTGGGCCGTCACTCTCCTCGACTCTCACCCGGATGTCTTAGCGAAGGTTCGCGAAGAAGTCGAAAGTTTATGGTCGCCGGAATCTGACTCGTTAATCACGGCGGAGCAACTGGCACAAATGAAGTACACGCATGCAGTGGCGCGTGAGGTGGTCAGGTACCGAGCCCCCGCCACTCTGGTCCCACACATCGCCGCCGTGGATTTCCCGTTAACAGATTCGTACACCATCCCGAAGGGGACCATTGTGTTCCCTTCGGTATTCGAGTCGTCTTTCCAAGGGTTCAACGAACCGGACCGATTCGATCCAGACCGGTTTTCGGATGAACGCCAGGAAGACCGGATTTGCAAGAGGAACTTCCTAGCGTTCGGGGCTGGGGCCCACCAGTGTGTGGGCCAGAGATACGCGCTGAATCATCTGGTCCTCTTCATCGCCATGTTTTCAACGTTGATTGATTTCAAGAGGCACAGAACGGACGGCTGTGATGAGATCACATATGTCCCCACCATCTGCCCCAAAGACGATTGCAAGGTCCTTCTGTGTAGGCGTTGTACACGCTATCCCAACCTTTCTCCAAATTGATTGATAAAAGGTCTTATCTGCCCCTTATCCGAATTGCGGAAAATCAAAAACGTGTGTCTGCATTCTGAAGTGGGGTGGGTACTATTGTCTTTTGGGATTTCAAAATCTGCTGTCTGCTTCTTCATTTTATGATCATATTTTTTTTTTTCAATTCATCTGGTTGTATAGAGTGTGATGTACGGTCAGGATTTTTTGGAGGGCAAGTGTGTAGGGGATCATTGTCAGGTGGGATAATTTGTGCTTCTGTTGGGAATTTCAATAATAATGAATTCAGTGTAATTTTAATGAGGTTTTTTTTTTATAAAAGGAAAGCATATAAACTGAGAAGATAATACACAACATAAGGGGTATTTTTCATGGAGACGCAAAAATCTGTAATATAAATCATTTACAAAACTTTAAGTCATCCTAATTCAAAATCATAGAAATTGTCAACAAGTTTAATGAAGTTGTCAGTCATTGTTCCCATTATAGCTAATTCTTTAGAAAATTAGTACTTTTTAATCTGAATCTTCTATTTTAAAAATGAACGTCTCATATCTTTCTCTTTTTACTTTTTACGTTTTTTGATAATCTTTTGATTTTTTTTTGATTTTTTTCATTTATTTTTCTAGTCCTTTAATCGAATCTGAGTCATCCGTTGTCTAAAAGGATAGTTCAGATGTAACATAATTTCCTTCCTCTTTTGCTTTAAAAGCAGGAGACATGATTCAAATCCCTTGCGCTTGAAAATTTTTGTAATTGCTCATAATCATGCATAAACCGCTAAATTTTAGTGTCTAATTTACATACAACTGTTAAAAAAAATTTGTGTTAGTTAGTTTGTATTGATAATTGAGAGCATGTTAGTTATACACTTAAAAGAAAAAATAATAATCTAATTGATGTGTTATATGAGAAATTCATTGATAGATTATAAATAGGTTGAAGAAGGAAACATATATGAATTGTGTGCATAAAGATACTAGATTTGATTGATTTTGCTGATAGGAGACCTAATTGCAAAACTTTTATAGTACATGAATAAAATTCACTAAAATATTGTGTGACGATAAAACATTCACAAGGTAGTTTTAATTCAAAGTTTAAAATATTTTTTTAGTAAAATGCAAAAATTTCACTCTAAGATTTGGTCAAAATAATTAGCCTAAAAATACTTTTTCTTTACTATAAAAATACCTTCCTTTGACTGAGGGAGTGAGTTAATTGATTGAGTTTGGATTTGGACGAGGAATGTGGGGTTGGAATAGGAATGTCTTTCTCAATTACAACTTTATCCATTTCCTCTTTGCTCTCAATATCTTTCTTTTTTAAGAAAATTTAGATGATTAATAATAACATACTGTGCTAATAATAATACTATCTAATTTATAATTACACAAATATTATTTAATCTATTATTAAATAATGAAATTAATTTAAGTATATTTTAAATTACATTTTACATAAAGGTAATAAAAGGTAATTAAATCAAATTATTTTTATTTTTATTTGTATGACTCTAATATATTTTCTTCTAATCCATTTGATGATTCCCAATAGTGCAACCATGTGTGTGCGCATGCGTAATGACTAATGATATTGGACAGTAGGGTCTTGTGGATTGGCTGTCTAAATATAATGGTTGAGTTGGTAAGGTCAAGACTAGACCATTGTTTGAAGCTGTATAGTTGTATCACATTGAGAGCTGGTCATCAACAGTAGCATAAATGAGCAGCTGAGTGTGACTAGCCATAGTTGCCTGATTTGAAGTCTCGTAAAGTATTCAAGATCTTTTTTGAGAAAAGAATCTTTGTGCTTATACACCAAACAACACCATTAAAGTGATTGGAGGCTAATTATCAAGTCAGTAAGAATTCCTACGCTGAGTATGCAGGCACAAAGAATCTTTCTCAGACATGATCTTGGGAGACTAACTATGGTAAAGCTTTGCCATCTTCGGACGATCATTTATTGCGAGATTAATTTTTTGAAATCATTATCAAATACTTCAAAAAATTTATTTATTAAGATCTAAACATAGCTTTAAATTTTTGAATGATATTTTGTGTTTCTTATGGATAAGTTACTAGGGCAGTCAACCACATTTCAAGAAACAAGAAACTACCTGAAACTTTCTTTTTAAATGGTCAACCACATTTCAAGAATTTACTAGAAATGTGTTATTTTATTTATCTGCATTGTTGTAAGCAATGACACAACCCTCTTTTTCTGTAAATCGTCAAAAGCAATGAATGATAATTTAATTTTTTATTTTGATTTTTTTCATAAATAATACTTTAATATGTCCTCCATTAAAAAATGCCAAATGCTTAAGAAATGGAACTATATTGCTTATGAAAAAAAAATATTATGCCAATGAGACTTGATCATCGTTGTTATCATTTACAATTGTTGACAAAATAAAATATATGTAATTAATCGTACATATGTGTCATTAGATCATCACTAATAATTGATAATCTCCTAATAATATATTTTCATACTGCTGATTCTGTGACGGTAGGGTAATGAAATCCTAAATGTGATCATAATTAATAAATTACGTAGGGCACAATGCATCCTTTAAATAATTGAATGCAATCTATTGAAATTGGGCAAAAATGTTTTATAAATTTTGAGTTAAAACATATATGGTGCCATGGTAAGGGATGAGCTAATATTATATTGGACGTTGTGGGTTTATATTCTAGTTTATAATGATATTTAGTGTAATAATCAAGTATTGATGATACGTATTGAAAAATAATTTATGCCTTTGATCTTATCACTTATTAGAGTATTTAAAATTGTCTATCATAGATTTATAGGATTTTATCGTGGATATTGCTTTCATCACACATTTTTTTATCAAACTAAGCTAAATGGTCACTCCCTGCCACTTTAAGTTACTAATTTTTCTTTCAATAAGAAATTGGAATTCTTAATTCAAATAGCATATTTGAAATATACTTTCCTGAAAGTCACAATCTCATAGATGAGAGCGTGAGATCTTAATTATTTTAATTATTCTCAATATTTATCATACAATTGATAGTATGAATTGTCAGAACACAATAGTGAAACTCATTATTCATACAATGAAGAACGTTGGCTCCACTCATGAAATAGCAGAATCTCCAAAAATTATAACTTAGGACAAAAATTATTTATTTTGTAACCAAAAAGTCGTATATCACCTTAAAAATGCATATCTTGTTTTAGTCCATTTTAATTTAGACTATTTATTAGGGTCAAATAAAATCATAAAATGTTGAGGTGGTGAAATCCTCCACATAGTCAGGGAGGGAGAGTTTGTTAGGTTTATCTCTCCTATGTGAAGAAGTGAGTCTTTATCCAATATCACTCAAAGTTGGTATCAGAGATAGGTCATCCAACAAAAATCTCATCCAGACTTGGTTGAAGTAGGTTGATGACTATTTGACCAGGGCCCGACGTGTGATTTTTTTGGGGGAGGGGTTGGCGAGATGCTTAACTGACAAGTCTCAACCCGATTCAGGTTATGCATGTAGATGATTGTCCAACTTAAGGCCCGATATATGACAGCGAAAATTGTTAAAGTGGCACCACAATGGTTGTGGTCGGAGTTGATGACAATGTTGGGGTTTGTGCCCTCAAAACATGTGTCTTGACATTATAATATGAAGTTTAATGGAATTACATTGTTCTTATAATTGTCTATTTAAATTATTGTTGAACAACTTATATAAATATCTGAAAATTCTGTTGGGAGTTGCCCTCAAAACATGTATATTGACATTTTAATATGAATTTTAATGTAATTACATTTTTCTTATAATTGTTCTTTTAAATTATTATTGAATAATTTATATAAATATCTGAAAATTTCATATTCATTAAGGAGACTATGATCTTGTATTAGTACGAGAGGATTAAGATCATAGATAATGAATAAAATTGTCAGTAACATATTAAAATATGAAATCTCTAATGAATGGTTGCTAGCAACATGTGCTCTAGATATTGATCATTGATGTGGATAGACATCTTAGTGAATGTACTTTATATAATAAGATTATATATGACATGACTGATGTGAATTAATATATTTATTAGCGTACCGTTTATCATAAAAATTTAATACATATCAATCTGATGATCATATGTAGATCCATCTGAATCTTAAGAAGTCATGAACTCTTATACATGTCTACTGGATCTTTTGATTCACTTATTAAGGTTTATTTGTAAAATAAACTAGTGACTTTTGTTTTGGAGATTTAGTGATATAAATGGCTGAGAACATGATCTTACAAGATTCGGAATCCAAGCTTTTCTAACGGATCATATATTGGTTCTCTTAAGTGTTAATTCTGGAACCGAATGGTTATTGAGCTCAATTTTATAATACGATTATAAATTAGTCATTCACTAGTGAATTAATGATACTTAAGAATAAAAAGATAATTAGAAGGGTAAAATAATAATTTTGACCAGCTCTAATTTACGAACCAATAATTGGAGGACATAACTACGAGAAATGATTTTATCAATGGACTATATAAGAATACTCTGTAAATACATTCTATAATCTCTAAAAGTGCAATCCACATATATATATTAGAGTAATAATGAAATCAATAAATAATATTATTTAATTAAAGAGTTTAATTAATAATCTGGTTTATTGGAGCTTAGGATTATAGGTCAATGGTCCCCAAGTCACCTCTGTACTACGCAGTCTAGGGTGTGAATATTTCAGGACATGAGAAAATGACTAACTTGTAAAAGTAATTTTTATTCTGGGGCAAGTACGTATTTATGAGATAATTACGTGTGATTAGTAATTAAGAACTAATTAATTTGAATTATTTATATATAAATTTCACAAATCGCGCACACACACACATATAAATAATTATATCAATTAATTTTCAAATTATCGATCAGCGAGACAGAATATCTAATTGATGAAATTAGATAATCATAAATTATTATTATATAATAATTTGAATCAACTAAATCTGTTATTTGTGAACTAACAGATAAGTTAGTTGATAGGGATAACATATATGTAAATTTTGAATTAATTAATATCTAGATATCTATCTGATTAAAATAAATATTTAATTCACAGTAATTGTCACGTGTCAATCATTAATTGAGAATCAAAGATTGATATGAACTATTGTATTGTCATGTGAACTGCAGTAGTGGGGGCGTAATAATATAGTGTCACACGACACTACAATAGTGTCGGGAGCCACTGCGATAGCTCACGGCAACTGCAGTGCCGCGTGGCACTGTAGTTGTACAAATTATAATAGGTCCCACTGTAATGATAATTTTGAAATTAAATATTATTTTCAATTTATCTCTAAAAATGTTACATGACATTATCTAAAAAATATATAGTTATTATTCTATTTACCTCAGTGTTAATAGAAATTGAGAACATAATTTCTATGAGGATGAATTTTCTCAGTGATTAAAAAGTTAATCAAAAAGTTCTGTGAGAATAATCGTCGTTTTCTCTAACAGAATTGTCTCGCTAAATTAATCATTCTCTGTAAATCCATAGATCTCATGTAATGAGTACATCTAGAGACAAAAAAAGTGTTTTTGAATTATTCTAGTGCCCACACACATCTTAGTGCGTTTGGGGATTGACTTAGAAGATCTTAGTGTGGATCTCAAAGTCCACTGTTCGTTAGAACGCATGATCGTTAGTTTGAAAGGACGTTTGATATAGACTACAAGAGGTATATGATTCATATCCATGTAAGTCTTAAATTTAATATATAAATATATAATAGATTGTGATAGAGTTTTTCAATAAAAAATTTTATTTTAGAAACTATTGCGTCGCGCTTGTTTTTATTTTTAATAATTTTTTTAAAAGCCACCACGCCTCCGCCGCGCATGCGCCGCATTTTCCCAATTGGTATCAGAGCGGTCATTATATATTTGATATTAAATGTTGTGTGAGTGTTCTTGCATTGTTCATAATATATTTTTATATATGTGAATGAATGAATGGTTTATTTTTTGAATGTATGGTTATATAATTGATCGTTAATTATATGGTGATTATTGGGTTATGCATTATTCTTTAATTTTCTCTTAGATCTTGTGTAAGCCAGTTTGGGGTGTAGAATTTTTTGTAATTTTATTTTGAATATTATATTGTAGTTATTCTTATTGCGAAAAGATGAAGAACACACATGACGAATAAGGATGAAAAAGTAAAAATAGAAATCCCTAGGGAATTCCGGTGCTAGGGTCGCCGGTGTTCCAACGGCGGTAACACCGTCAAAAAAATTGATTAAGGCGGGGGGAGCCTGCCAAAAAATTGGGGCAAGCGGCGACGCAGGCGTGTCTGACAGTGGTGGTCGACGGCGGTGGACGTCCGACGATGGTGACTGTTGCGGTGGGAGAGTCCCATCGTTGGTGGCAACTATTGTCACATATAGGGGAGTTTCGTTGAAACCTTGATACCAACTTACCTATCACTGCAGAGTTTTATGATAATCTTAATTCTATCTATTTTCTTTTAAATTTGAAATTAATGTAATTTTAAAATTAATTTATTAATTTTATGAAAATTAAAGATTAATTGATTGATTGAGTTTGACCCAAGTTTGACCAAATCAATAAATTATTTATTGACTAAGCCAATTCAATAATTTTTAAAGATAATTATAGAGATAATTTTTAACTAAGAAAAATAATTTTTTCTAACTAAAAGGGTTTTGTTCGAAGCTTGAAAATTATGAAGATGTACATCAGGTGGAGAAAGATATTTTGAAAATATGTAATCATGAAATCCTCTTTGTAATTTTATTTCTTTGGTTGTAATTTAGAAATACTCAATAGTCACTCAATCCATTATTACTTTATTTCATTGTTAAATAAATGTTTAATTGATATGATTGATAACATGATCATGCATTAGTTGATCACATGCCATACGTAAAACCCCACACAATTTTATTTAATCATGCATTTCATTAGAAGAAACATGATTTATTAGGATTGTCCTAATATGTTTATATGAATTGTTTTGAGATATCAATTGCATGTAAATTGCTAGGTTTTAATTAGTTAAAACTTGGTAATCACACCACTCTAAATGCTATAGTAACATTTAGCATAACAAACTTTAGTAAAAGAGTTTTATTAAAGCCTGATGAATGTAAATGATTAGTTAATCTAAGTTTACCTAATTATGACTTAGGCTCTTTAGAAAGTTAAATGAACCTAGACCAATGAGATTGAATTAACTGTTAATTTAACATTCATAGGGTTATTATTTTTACTAGTAATTAATTTGAAATTAATGGATTAATTATAGTGAGGGCCTCGAGATGACTTTGTTTTCAGCCCCTTAAGAAAAGTTTCGAGATGTATCAATATCAATGTTAGACTTCTTAAGAAGATATGACAAAGTAATGTAATTTAGTTTTAACCAACCCTAATAGCAATTATGTTCTCATCACTCTGATCAACAGTTCTCAATTGATCTAGCAGTGAGGCTATTAAAATAATATCTATATATAATTTTTAGGCTCGTCAGATTTTTAAGGATAAACAAAAAATAACATTTAATTTCAAAATTGTCATTGCAGTGGGACCCACTATAATTTGTACATAACTACAGTGTCACACGGCACTGCACTTGCCGTGAGCTATCACAGTGCCTCACGGTACTGTTGTGTCGTGTGGCACTACAGCACGGCACTACAGTATTGCACGCTCACTATTGTAGTGCCACATGGCACTATAATAGTTAATGTCAATATTTGATTCTCAATTAGTGATTGACACAAAATAATTACTGCGAATTAAATATTTATTTTAATCAGATAAATATCTACATATCAATTAAATTAAAATTAACTTATCTGATCATCACTATCAACTAACTTATATGTTAGTTCACAAATAACATATTTAGTTGATTTAATTATTATCTAATAATAATTTATAATTATATAATTTCATTAATTAGATATTTCGTCTCACTTATCGATAATTAAAAAAATTAATCGATATAATTATTTATATATGTGTGTAAATTTCTGAAATTTATATATAAATAATTCAATTATTTAATTTTTAATTAATTATTCACACATAATTATTTCATAATTACGTATTTGTCCTAGAATAAAAATTCAATTACAAGCCATTCCTCTTCTCATGATAGAAATATCCACACCCTAAACTACGTAGTATATTGGTGACTTGGGGACTATGAACATATAATTTTAAGCTCCAATAAACTAGATTATTAATTAAATAATCTTATTTATTAGTTCTATAATTACTCCACTATAAATATGAAATTACACTCTTAGAAATTATAAAAATTATTTACAGAGTATTCTCATATAGTTCATTAATATAATCATTTCATGTGGTTTTATCTTCTAATTATTGGTTCGTAAATTAGAACTGGTCTGAATTACCATTTTACCCCTCTAATTATCTTTTGATCCTTAAGTATCATTTATTCACTAGTGAATGACTAATTTATAATCGCATTATAAATTTGAGCTCAATAACCATTCAGTTTTAGAACTAACACTTAAGAGAACCAATATACGATCCGTTAGGAAAGCTTGGATTCCAAATCTTGTAAGAACATATTCTCAGTCATCAATATCACTGAATCTCCAAAACAAGAGTCACTAGTTTGGTTTACAAACAATCATTAACGAGTGAATCAAAAGATCCAGTAAACATGCTTAGGAGTTTGTGACTACTCAAGATTCAGACTGATCTACATATGATCATTAGATTGATCTGTATTAAATTTTTATGATTAAGCATATACAGTTTGTTCGATACTTTTGCATGACAAATATTTTATTCCATTCTTAGAAATAATAAACTCATTATTAATTTAAAAAAATTCAAATAATTGTTCATGCAAAAGAGATAGAAAAATCAAATTTCTCAAAAATCAAGGAATATAATAACATTGTTCAAAACTAAATAATTATTCTCAAAAAGTAAACAAACTATCCCCAATGCTTTAGCTGGCACGAGTGCACCATTGCCAACTCTCGTAACGACATCGTCATCAGTCAGCTCCCTTGATGAATCAAGCATATGCAAAGAAGAACATACATAGTTAGTGGCTCCTGAATCTAGTATATAAGAAGACAAATCATATTCCACTAAACAAGCTTCAAGTACAAGTAAATCATATTTACCTTTCTTTTTCGGCTCGGAGAGATACTTGTTACAGTTTCTCTTCCAATGGCCTTCAACCCCACAATGGAAACATTTTTCCCTTGGACTTGTTGTCGTTCTTGTTCTTATTGACTTTTGGCGATGTCTTGGCTTTCTTCCCTTTCCCTCTGGAGTAGGAAAATAATGATCGGGATAGCGGACCCAAAGCTATGAAACTTGAGTGTTGGTCTTTTGTCGAAATGGAATGACCTTATCTTTTTATTTATCGTTAATGGGTTAATGACGGGGGTGGGAAAATGAAATATAGTATACTCGATATGAATCAGCATATTTTTTTGTTTTACGCCCCGTAATTCTTCCTCAGTCAGGTACTATGTTCAACTTTATGTATTCCTCTATCTGTAGAGTACATTGAATATACAGAGCTGGCTATGACAGAGTTTCTGTTATTCATAGTAACAGCTACTCTAGGAGGAATGTTTTTATGCGGTGCTAATGATTTAATAACTATCTTTGTAGCTCTAGAATGTTTCAATTTATACTCCTACCTAATATCTGGATATACCAAGAAAGATGTATGGTCTAATAAGGCTACTACAAAATATTTGGCTAGGTAAACGTCCTGTAGTAAGAAGAGTAGTTATGAACCCTGTAGACCATCCTCATGCGGGTGGTGAAGGGAGGACCCCAATTGGTAGAAAAAAAACCCGCAACCCTTGGGTTTATCCTGCATTTGGAACAAGAAGTAGAAAAAGGAATAAATATAATGATAATTTGATTCTTCGTCGCCGTAGTAAATAAGAGATAAAATAGAATTTATTTCTTCATCTTTACAAACAAATATGAATAAACTGGAATGGATGGAGAAATCACATCTGGTGATATTGAGCCCGACGGAATTGGGGCCGACACGGGAGGAATGGGAATGGTTGTGGAAATGATAATGAAATGAGTAGGAAAAGTGCTAGGAGGATCAAAGAGAGAGATAGAAGAAGAAAGGGTTGAGGGTAAATATGGACGTTGATAAGATCCTTCCATTTAGCAGCACCTTAGGATGGCATAGCCTTAAAGTTAAGAAGTTAAGGGCGAGGTTCAAATGAGGAAAGGCTTATGATGGATACCTAGGCACCCATAAATTTTCATCCAGGTGATCTCAAGCTCTCTTCTTTGTTATATACTTAACATTCTACATTCAAATTCGAAGGAAACAATAATTCCATTTACAATGGGTAAGGACACTATTGCTAACATAATAACATGTATACGCAATGCTGATATGATTAGAAAAGGAATGGTTCGAATACCATCTACTATATCATCGAAAACATCGTTAAAGTACTTTTGGCTTTAACCCTATGACATAAAAGGAATGGGAAAGGACCATTTAAAACTTTTTTAAATTTAAATTTAAAATAGATTAGTCGTCCTAGTCTACGAATCTATTCTAACTATCAACGAATTCCTAGAATTTTAGGCGGGATGGGGATTGTAATTCTTTCTACTTCTCGGGGTATAATGACAGACCAAGCCCCATTGAACTTCTTCATCTTGTTATTTTTAACAACAGTGGAAAGGATTTTGCTCGATAACATTTTCATTGCTCTCTCTGGTCATACTCTTATTGAGTGATTCAAAATTCAGCAATTCATTCAACACTTGGATCATGTTGAATTGCAACTTGTTCATAACATAGTTGGTGGTGAATGTAGAAAAAGTAGGTATGGGCGATTTAAGTATAATGCTGACTTGAGTTCGTTCATCAATGGTCGCCTCATGTACTCCTGCCTCATGCATTCTGTTGATCATGTTCAAAACATGTTCATGCACAGAAGTACATTTATTCATCTTTGTCGTCATATAACTCCTAGTAGCCTCATGACGACTTTGATCAGACCGTTGTCCAAACATTGCCTGTAGAGATTCTATAATCTCATACGCAGTCTCCATGCTCTCATGCCTGATTCTCAGAACATCATTCATGCTCACAAGCGTGTAGCATTGTGCTTTGTTGTTGGATTGAATCCAAGCATCAAACTTGTTCCTAACATTCTTAAGGGCATTGACAGCGGGCTCCTCAAGACATTCCTTAGTAAGAACAAAGTTGTGGTTCTCACAAATTAATATCAAATTTAAATTTGATTTCCAATTTATGAAATTATCATCATTCAATTTCTCAAGTGCTAGTAAAACGGTAATACGGTTGGCCATGGTAGACATAATAATAACTGAAAAATAAAATATACATAATGCAATATAATTAAAATAAAATTCAGAATTTGGAAAGTTAACATAATGCATGAATGCAACATACTAAACATATAAATTTATCATTTACTAATTCATGATAAGACAACCTACAATTAATGTGCCACCTTAGAGTTGTTCAGATTAATCATATACTGTCTATGAGACATTTTCATCCTTATTAATTAAAACTTAAAATATCTCATATTTTCTCTTTTAACAATAAGGTATCGCTTATTGCAACTGTTGTCGCATCTAGAGAAGTTTCATAGAAAGTCTGATACCAACTTACCCTATCAATGCAGAATTTTATGAAAACCCTAGCTCTATCTTTTATCTTTTAAATTTTGAAATTAATGTAATTTAAAAATTAATTCTTAATTTTTAATTTAATGAACATTAAAGATGTTAATTGATTGAGTTTGACGCAAGTTTGACCAAGTCAACAAATTATTTTTTGCTAAGTCAAATTCAATAATTTTAAAAGATAATTTTTAATTAAGAAAAAAAGTTTTTTCTAATTAAAATAGTTTTGTTCGAAGCTTGAAGATTATGAAGATGGACATAAGGTGAAGAAGGAAATATTTTTAAAATATGCAATCTTGAAGTCCTCTTTGTACTTTTATTTCTTTATTTCAACGGTTGTAATTTAAAAATACTCAATAGTCACTCGGTCTATTATTATTTTATTTAATTGTTAAATAATTATGTATTGGTTGATTGATAACAAGATTATGCATTAGTCGATCACATGCCATACATGAAACCCCATATAATTTTATTTAATCATGCATCTCATCAGTAGAAACATAATTTATTAAGATTGTCCAAATATGTTTATATGAATTGTTTTGAGAAACCAATTGCATGTGAACTGCTAGGTTTTAATTAGTTTAAACTTGGTAATCGTACCACTCTAAATGCTATATTAACATTTAAGATAACCAACTTTAGTAAAAGAGTTTTATTAAACTTTGATGAATGTAATTAATTAGTTAATCTGAGTTCACTTAATTTTGACTTAGGCTCTTTAGAATGTTAAATAAACTTATACCAATAAGATTGGGGTTAATTGTTAATTTTACATTCATAAGGTTAATTTAACAAGTAATTAATTTGAAATTAATTGATTAGTCAAAATATAAAAATACATGATCCTAAAATAGTGAGTGAGAGAAGGTTGGCATGTCAATGTAACCTAAGGTCTCCATTATTAGTATAACACTTGAGGTATAGTGAGGGCCTCGAGATGACTTTGTTTTCATCTCCCTAAGGAAGGTTTCGAGGTATATCAATAACAAGGTTGGACTTCTTAAGAAGTTAGGACTAAGTGATGTAGTTTAGTTTTGACCGACCCTAAGGTGATATATTCTAAATCAAGTCATGGAATCTGAAATAATGAGTTACACTCAGAAAGTCAATATTAAGCTTCCATGTCGACAATTGTGACTTGACCGAATAAGCGATACATTATTGTTAAAAGAGAAAATATGAGATATTTTAAGTTTTAATTAATAAGAATGAGAATGTCTCATAGACAGTCTAAGATTAATCTGATTGGCCCTAAGGTGGCACATTAACTATTAGGTTGTCTTATCGTGGATTAGTAAATGATAAATTTATGTGTTTAATGTGTTCCATTCATGCATCACGTTTACTTTCTGAATTCTAGATATTTATTTCAATTATATTGAATTATGTCTGTTTTACTTTTCTGTTATTATCATGTCTATCATGAGCAACCTTGTTATTGCTTTACTTGCACTTGAGAAATTGAATGGTAATAATTTTATAAGATAGAAATCAAATTCAAAATTGATGCTAATTTGTGAGAACACAAATTTGTTCTTACTGAGCAATGTCCTGAGGAGCCCGCTGCCAATGCCCCTAATAATGTTAGGGACAATTTTGATACATGAATTCAATCCGACAACAAAGCAAAGTGCTACATGCTTGTAAGTATGAAAGATGTTCTAAGAACCAAGCATAAGAGCATGGAGA
Organism: Datisca glomerata; assembly: GCA_003255025.1. Taxonomy (NCBI): domain Eukaryota; kingdom Viridiplantae; phylum Streptophyta; class Magnoliopsida; order Cucurbitales; family Datiscaceae; genus Datisca; species Datisca glomerata. The sequence continues at coordinate 1,939,991 of QANY01010600.1, forward strand.
CTGCCTATGAGATTATGGAGTCTTTACAGGCGATGTTTGGGCAGCAATCTGGTCAAAGTCGTCATAAGGCTACTAGGAGCTACATGACGACCAAGATGAAGAAAGGTACTTCTGTGCGTGCACATATTTTGAACATGATCAACATAATGCATGAGGCAGAAGTACATGGAGTGAGCACTGATGAACGAACTCAAGTCAGCATTATACTTGAATCGCTCACACCAGCTTTTTCTACGTTCACCACCATTTATGTTATGAACAAGTTGCAATTCAACATGATCTAATTGTTGAATGAATTGTAGACTTTTGAGTTACTGAATAAGAGTATGACCAAAGAAGGCGAGATAAATGTTGCCGAGCAAAAGCCTTCTTCCACTGTTGTTAAAAGTAACAAGAGGAAGAAGATCAATGGTAAGGGCAAATGTAAGAACAAGAAAGGGAAGAAAGCCAAGACATCGTCGAAAGCCAAGAAAAACAAGAACAACAAAAAGCCTAAGGGAAAATGTTTCCATTGTGGGGTTGAAGGTCATTAGAGGAGAAACTGTAACAAGTATATTTTCGAGCTTAAAATTAAAGGTAAATATGATTTACTTGTACTTGAAGCTTGTTCAGTGGAATATGATTTGTCATCCTGGATATTGGATGCAAGAGCCACTAATCATGTATGTTCTTCTTTGTAGATGCTTGATTCATCAATGGAGCTGGCTGATGGCGAGGTCATTATGAGAGTTGGCAGTGGAATGCTCGTGTCAGCTAAAACATTAGGGGTGGTCCGTTTATTTTTTGAAAATAATTATTTAATTTTGAACGATGTTTAGTATATTCTTGGATTTTCGAGAAATTTGAGTTCTCTCTCTTTTTTGCATGAAAAATTATTCAGAGTTTCTTTTATTAATAAAAAGTTTATTATTTTAAAGAATGGATTTGATATTTGTCATGCTAAAGTTACAAACGGACTGTATATGCTTAAACCGACTGAACGCGCGTTACATAATATTGAATTATTTAAAGTAGCAAAACCTAAAAGTAACAAATGATAAATAATTTCTCATGATGATGATAACACATATCTTTGGTATTTTAGGTTAGAACATATTAATCTAGATAGGTTAAACATGTTAATAAAGCGTGATATTTTGAGAGAGCTAAAAGTTAGAACTTTTCTTGTTTATAAATCCTGTGTAGAGGGTAAAATGACCAAGAGACATTTCACAGGAAAGGACCAAAGAGCCAAGGAACCACTTGAGCTAGTGCATAGTGATGTTTGTGGACCGATCAATGTATAAGCTAGAGGTGGGTATGAGTATTTCATCACTTTTATTGACGATTGCTCAAGATATGGTTATACTTACCTAATGCATAGAACGCCTAAAACTTTTTGAAAGTTTAAAGATTTTAAAGTTGAAGCTGGAAAATAATTAGGTAAATCATTGAAAATCCTTCGATCATGTCGATGTGGTGAATAATTGGTGTTTCAGAAAAGAGAAACCGAACTTTATTGGATATGATTACGTTAATGTTATGCTACTAAACACTACCACTTACATTTTGGGGATATGTATTACACACGGCAACATGCATTTTGAATGTAGTGCCTTCTAAGTCTATAAGCAAGACACATTTAGAGTTATGTAATGACTTCAAACCCAGTTTGCGTCATTTTCGTATATGGGCATGTCCAGCTCATATTCTTAGACCCAAGACTGGAATGTTAGACTCAAGGTCTGAAGTATGAATATTTGATGGCTATGCTCTAGAGACTAGAGGTGGGTACTTTTATAGTCACAAGGATCAAAATGTGTTTGTGTCGACAAATGCCACCGAACATGACTATATGGTGAGATCTTGAAGAATTAGTTTTTGATGAGATCAGACCACCTTCATCATCAAGTGATAAACGACAAACCACAGAAATCACAGTTCCTATTTAGGCAACCCCGGTGCAACGTCATAGTGGAGGGTTGTATAACAACCTATTCGCTATGAACTAGAGGCACATGTCCTAGTGTTTGACACTGATAAGGATGGTTCATTATCTTATGAAGAAGCAATGGATGATCCTAAAAATGAGAAACGGTAAGATGCCATGAACCAGGAAATGGAATCGATGTATTCCAATTCCATTTGGGAACTTGTAGATCCACCTGAGGATGTTAGGCTCATTGGATGTAAATGGAATTTCAAGAATAAAATAGATGTAGATGAAAAAGTAGAGACTTTCAAGGTACAACTGGTAGCCAATGGATATACACAAAGGGAATGCGTCGATTATGAAGAGACATTCTCCCATGTTGTCATTCTAAAATCCATTCGCATGCTTTTATCCATAGCCGCTAGTATAGACTATGAGGTATGACAAATGGATGTCAAGATAACTTTTTGAATGACTCTCTTGAAAAAATCATATATATGATGCAACCAGATGGGTTCATGAAAAATGGGCAAGATCAGAAAGTATGCAAGTTGCTTAAATCATTTTATGGATTAAAGCAAGCATCTAGATCTTAGAATCTCGCCTTTGATGAGATTATCTAATCTTATGGCTTCGAGCAAAATGTTGACGAAGCCTGTGTTTATAAATACATCAAAGATAAGATAGTGTTTTTCTTAGTTCTTTATGTTGATGATATTCTACTCATTGTGAATGATGTAGAAACCTTGTCAAAAGTAAAGAAGTGGTTAGCTGAGAAATTCCAAATGAAATACTTGGGAGGAGCGAGCTATGTTTTAGGCATTCAAATCCTAAAGGTTAGAAAGAATAAGCTCTTGATACTTTCTTAGGCATTTTATATTGATAAGGTGTTGGAGAGATTCTCTATGAAGAATTTCCAAGAAAGATCAACTGCCGACCATACATGGAATTGTCCTTTCCAAGGAGCAATGTCCTAAGACACCTAAGGAGGAAGAGGATATGAGAAAGGTTCCTTATGCTTCAGTTGTAGGTATTCTCATGTATGTCATGTTGTGTACGAGACCAGACATATGTTATGCAGTGAGAATTGTCAGTCGTTATCAATTGAATCCAGGTTTGGAACATTGGATTGCAGTAAAGCACATTCCCAAGTGTCTTAAGAGAATGAGAAACTATATGCTTGTTTGTTCAGGTAGAGACATGAATCGCACTGGATATACTGATTAGTAATCAGGTAAGCATAGTCGAAAGTCGATATCTGAGTCATAAACCAAGGTGATCTAACTGTTATGAAGATAACGTTGGAGCAGAATCTGGCTCTGGCTGCTATGGAGATAATGTTGGATCAGAACCTGACTGACCCATTTACCAAGACACTTCCTCTGAAGTTGTTTGAGAGTCATGTGTGAAAAATGGGGATGATAGAGATGCCACATTTACTTTAAGACAAATGGAAGATTGTTTGGGGTTATACTCTCAAAGCACGTGTATTGACATTATAATATGAAATTTAATGTAATTATATTTTTTTTATAAATGTCTTTTTAAATTATTGTTGAATAATTTATATAAATATATGAAATTCCATATTCATTAATGAGACTATGATCTTGTATTAGTACGAGCGGATTAAGATCATATATAATGAATAAAATTGTTGAATAATTTATATAAATATCTAAAAAATCCATATTCATTAATGAATGGTTGCTAGTACGGTTCACTAAACATTATGAATGTGTGTGATCTAGATCCAGATCATTTATGTTGATAGATATTTTAGTGAAAGTACTTTATAAAATAAGATTATATATGACAGGACCGATGTGAATTAATATCTTTATTAACTTGTCGTTTATCATAAAAATTTAATACACATCAATCTGATGATCGTATGTAAATCTGTCCAAATTCTGAGCAGTCATAAACTCCTATGTATATCTAGTGGATCTTTTGATTCACTCGTTAAGGTTTATTTGTAAAACATGCTAGTGACTTTTATTTTGAAGATTCAATGATATGGATGGCTAGGAACATGTTCTTACAAGATTTGAAATCCAAGCTTTCCTAATGGATCGTATATTATTTCCTTTAAGTGTTAATTCTGAAACTGAATGGTTATTGGGTTTAAATTTATAATACAATTATAAATTAGCCATTCACTAGTGAATTAGTTGTATTTAACGATCAATAGGTAATTAGAGGAGTAAAATGATAATTTAGACCAGATCAAAATTACGTACCAATAATTGGAGGACAAAACTACATAAAATGTTTATATTAATGCACTGCACGAGAATACTCTGTAAATATTTTCTATAATCTCTAAGAGTGCAATTTCATATTTATAGTGGAGTAATAATGAAATTAATAAATAATATTATTTAATTATTAATATAGTTTATTAAAACTTAAGATTATAGGTCTATGGTCCCCAAGTTACCTTTGTATTACGCAGTATAGGGAGTGAATATTTTAGGGCATGAGAAAATAACTGACTTACAAATGAATTTTTATTCTAGGGTAAGTATGTAATTATGAGATAATTATGTATTATTAATTAATTAAAAATTAAATAATTGAATTATTTACACACACACACACACATATATATCAGAAATTACATATAAAAAATAATTATATTGATTAATTTTTTAATTATCGATAAGTGAAATAGAATATCTAATTTGTGAAATTAGATAATTATATATTATTATTAGATAATAATTAAATCAACTAAGTCTATTATTTGTGAGCTAGCATATAAGCTAGTTGATATGGATGGTCAGATAAGTTGATTTTGAATTAACTGATATGTAAATATTCATCTGATTAAAATAAATATTTAATTCAAGTAATTGTCACGTGCCAATCACTAATTAAGAATCAGATATTGACATGAACTATTGTAGTGCTATGTGGCACTACAGTAGTGGGCGTGCAATACTGTAGTGTCACATGACACTACAGTAGTGCAGTGAGGCAATGTGATTGCTCACGACAATTGCAGTACCGTGTGGCACTGCAGCTGTGCACAACTTACAGTGCGTCTCACTGCAACGACAATTTTGAAATTAAATGTTATTTATTTGTTTATCTCTAAAAATCTAGTAGACTAAAAATTATATATAGATATCATTCTAATGGCCTTAGTGCTGAATCAGTTGAGAAATCTCGATCATAGTGTTGAAAACATAGTTCTGTTAGGGTGAAATTTCTCTGTGTTTAAAAGTTAATAAAAACTCTGAAAGAATTATCATCGTATTCTCTCAAAATAAAAAAATTCTGATTAAAAATTAATAAAAAAAACTCTGAAAGAATCAATCAAAATTGATTGAAAAAAATGAAAAAGTAAAAAAAAAACTTAAACTACGTTATGGAAGCTACTTTAACTATGATAAAATAACTAAACCCACAAGTCAATCAAAGCACAAAATCAACAAAAAACCAAGAAAACCAAGAAACCCTCCCAAATTTGTAAAATACTTTTGAAACCTCCATCAATAGAGCTAACCCCATCGACGATGTAAAAACCTCTATTGACGCCCTTTTATAGAACAAAGAGAATGTTGGGCATAATACCCTCAAAGCATGTGTAAAGACATTTTTAATTTGAAGTTAATAAAATTACATTATTCTTATAATTGTCCTTTTGAATTATTATTGAATAATTTGTATAAATATCTGAAAATTTAATATTCATTAATGAGACTATGATCTTGTATTAATACGAGAAGATTAAGATCATAGATAATGAATAAAATAATCTGTAACATATTAAAGTATGATATCTTTAATGAATGGTTGCTAGTAAGGTTCGCTAAGCATATTGAATGTAAGTGATCTAGATCCGGATCACTGATGTGGATGAACATCTTAGTAAATATACTTTATATAATTAGATTATATAAGACATCACTGATGTTAATTAATATCTTTATTAACTTACCGTTTATCATACAGATTTAATACACATTAATCTGATGATCATATGTAGATTAGTCTAAATTCTGAGTAGTCATTAACTCATATACATGTCTACTGGATCTTTTGATTCACTCGCTAAAGATTATTTGTAAAATAGACTAGTGACTTTTATTTTGGAGATTCAGTGATATGGATGGCGGAGAACATGATCTTACAAGATTTGGAATCCAAGCATTCCTAACAGATCATATATTGATTCACTTAAGTGTTAATTCTAGAACTGAATGGTTATTAAGTTCAAATTTATAATACGATTATAAATTGACCACTCACTAGTGAATTAATGGTACTTAAAGATCAATAGCTAATTAGAAGAGTAAAACAGTAATATTTACCAGCTTGAATTTACGAACCATTAATTGGATGACAGAACTACATGAAGTGATTCTATCAATGGACTACACGAGATTATTCTGTAAATATATTATATAATTACTAAGAGTGCAATTCCATATTTATTGTAGAGCATAGAATTTAATTAATAATCTAGTTTATTAGAACATAAAATTATGAGTTCATGGTCTCCGAGTCACCTCTGTACTACACGCCTAAAGTGTGAATGTTTCAGGACATAAGAAAAGGACTGGCTTCCAAAAGAAATTAAATTTTTGAGGTAAGTATATAATTACGAGATAATTATGTGAAATTAATTAATTAAATTATTTATTGTAATTTTCAGAAATTACAATTAAACAATTATACCGATTAGTTTTGTATTAATCGATAAGTGTGACAGTATATTTAATTTATGAAATTGAATAATAGTAAATTATTATGGAATAATAATTTGAATTTGAATTAACTAATATTTTAATTTTAAACTAACAGATAAGTTAGTTGAGATGTGTGATCAGATAAATTAATTTTAAATTAACCGATATTTAGATATTTATCTGATTAAAATAAATAATAAATTTAAAAAAGTTGTCATGTGGCATGTTGGACTGTCACATGTCAATCACTATTTTTTGAATCAGGGATTGACATGACACACTGTATTACCTCGTGGCACTATAGTAGTTCACGGCACACTCCAATGCTACACAGAACTATAGTGTGGCGCAAACTGCAATGGCACATTTGTAAATAATAAATTATTTTATGTAAACCCTAAAACCTAATGAGTATTAACCTAGAATATTTATATATATTATTCTATTGTACACATTTGAAGTAATATGTGTGATTAATTGTTAATCAAAAGTTCTCAAGTTCTCTAATTCTCTCTCAGAGATCTGTCTCAAAAAGTATTATCCAAATCTCTAGATCTCATGTGTTCAGTACATCTAGAGACCAAAAAGTGTTCTCAAATTATTCAATGTGCCAACACACGGCCTAATATGTTTGAGGATTGATTCGGAAGATCTTGGTATAGATCTCACAATCTGTTGTTCGTGAAATCTCAAGTTCATTGTTAGCGATGACGTTTGATAGACTATAAAAGGTATAATTCAATCTTCGTATGTATATGATTTATTGTATAGATATATAATAGATTTAATGCAGAAAATTATTTTTTTGGAACCAGTGGCATCACAATTGTTTTCCGGTCGATAAATTTTTTAAAACTAAACGCCTCCGCTGCACACACCACGATTCCAACAGAGAACTCTATTAACGATGGATTAAGGTTCAAGGTAAATCATATTTTCTCTTTTATCATCTCTAACAGTTTTAAGGTATTACTAAACAAAACAAAACCGTTTAGTTATTCGCCTATTTGAATCAATCTATCAATAATTGTTGGATTTAGTAAAAACGTCATGATTTCTTTGTTTTCTTATCATATTATATCACTGATTGAACATGCATTTACATTTTATTGTTTTTATTTTTTTTTATATTATTGAGTATATCATCTACTGAAGAATATTATGTTAATCTAGTTTAGTCTAGTTTCCAATTGAGTATAGCGTATATTGAATATTATACTAGTTTAATCTAAATACCAACTACTGTATTTTTATGGAAGTAACTTTTACTCTTTCAAGAATCAAATAGTTGTGTGCAAATTTAGTAATTTTGTGCTGTCCACAAGTTTTATACAAAGTTCTATACAATTTTAGTGCATCCGATATTGATCCATAAGTTCTTATCAATTATTTGTTAACACTGATGTGGTAAAAAATATTGTATGGGTAACTCCATGGTTCTGTATTGTTTTCATTGTTTATATTCATGTATTTGTGTGATTATTGAGACATAGTAAATAAATGATAGATCATTGTTAATTGATATATGTTATTCAATTAATATTGTATATCAGTCTATGATAATGAATCATTTATTGGTATAATCAATATGTCAATAACATATTGATTATCTACTGTGTTATATGATTGGCCTATATAAAACTCTGATAAATATTTGTTTATTTATTTATGGCAGCATTGATTATGGCATAAAAAGTATTGAAGGTGAGTCATCAAAAGCAACAAAAAAGAACAACAAACAAAAGTCAACCGAAAAATGTAAGTTGTGTTTCACTGGAGAAAATCAAAATGAGCTAAAATGAGCTTCAATGGATTTTTTAATCTTTATACTTATTATTATAAACTGCTAAGAAATATCATATTGTTATAAGGGTCTTAAATTGATTGTATCTGATTCAAACTGAAACAAAAACCAGAAGCTGATCCTATTCTCTAAACCAATCATAATGGAACATGTGAATCTGAGTTTGACTGATAAACAGGGAGAGACGTCCATAAAAGAGTGTCTTGGACACTTTCTTGACTTTCAAATTAAAAAGTTTATGACTCAGTTACTATTACATATAGCTAGAAATCAATGTCATCATGAGAGAAGCGATGTAATTTATTTTAATATCAATGGACGGGTGGCTCGTTTCACAATGAGGGATTTTACGGTAATAAGTGGTTTAAGATGCACTTCATCCGCGCATATTGATAGAGCTAGTTTAGGGGATGGGAGGTTGAAAGAAAAGTACTTTAAGAATAAAAAAAATACTTTCTAGAAAGATGTTGAATTTCACATTTGATCACCTAGAGAATCACCAAAAATGATGAGGAGGAGAGATAGTCAAAGCTGCAAAGCTGTATTGCCTGGAAATTTTGTTAATTCCAAAACATTAGCATAATTTGGTTGACCATTTTCATATTTTGTTGGTTGATAAAGATAATTTGTTTGATTTATATCCTTAGGGTTGGCCTTTGAGGTAATCGTTTCGAGCATGAGGAAAATTAGTAATTTTCCTGATAGTATCGCTCATGCTTTCTTCGGTTTCCCACATGCTATAATCATTTGAGCACTCGAGACAATAACGTTATTAACGACACCACCAATGACGTTTGCAAAAAGATTGGTAAGGGTACTTCAAGGATAAATAATTGGACAATGACAGGTCAACCAGACAATATGGATTTAACAGACAATAGGGATTTAACAGACATGGTTCTCGAGCATAAGAATGTAAGTATATATTATTTTTGAATGTAAGTATATTTTGTGTAGTAAATCATTGGAGTGCCATATAAAATATTTTTCATAATTATGAACATGACTGATAATGTCCATTTCAAGGTGTCGACAAAAATGTGGAAAATCAACAAATCCATGCACAACCTGCAACAACTTCAAATAAGGACATTGGAGATGGAACTAACCGTCAAAATGCCACTGAACTAAATAAGGACAGTAATTATGATGTGTTTGGCTCCCTTCCAAACTTAAGCTTGGATGCTATAGAGGTAAATAACTGATATACTTTTGAATAACTATACACATGTATATTATTATTGACCAATTTAAAATCTGATTTCAATTACAGGAAGCACCCATCATCCAGTCCACTATTGCACTTGTTCCGCCACCTGTTCCACTAACCACAAACAAGTCTCCAGCTAAAAGAATGCTATTAACCAGATAGTGCAAGGGGAAGAGACCCGATATAACAAAACTATATGGTAAGAGACAAAAGAAGTAAAAATCAGATTAAAGCATGAAGATCATCCTTTATCTTGGAACGAACGTTTTCACACCTCTAGACTTTCATATCATCACTTAGACACAAGAAATAGATGCATAAACCGATGTTTTTGGTTTGTTGACTGTGGTTGATTGAAAAGCTTGATATTTTACTATTTTAAGTACTTTAACAGGTATTTGATAGATCTGATGGATTTAAGTAGCTGGTAGTTATGGAACAAGTCTGATGGATTTTTTAAGTAGTTGATATATATATATATATAGATTGAAGTAGATGGCATTTTGATCAATCGAATATTGTCAATTACCTTGATATATATATATGGTTGATTATGATTTATGAATGTTTCATTATGAATATTTTCTATTTATTTTCTTATGAATAACGTGATAGATATTTTCTATATAAGAGTTATAAATGTTTACTTATGAATATTGTGTTATATACATGGTGTATTATTGACGCTGAGTATATTGAATTGGAAAGAAATTTACAAGTCTGAGCTATTGAATTTTAATTCTTGTTATTTTCATGAGAAAAAACAAAACATAATAGAACCCTTGGTTATCCAAAAATTTATTGTTTTATTACGTCTTGATCAATAGCTAGTGTGAAGTTAATAGATGATGTCAATAATCTAATATTTTGTGTTGGCCAGTGATATTCTATTATATTATTAATCAATAACTATTATCAATAGACTAAAATATCTGATTAATATTAAAAATCATTGTTGATATATAATCAAAAGTCTGAGTCACTGAAATATTAAAAACCATCCATCAAATTAATAAAAAAAATAAAAACATTGATCAATAACAATTTTTATCATACACATCAATTTCAAAATCTAATCTCCACTTTTTTTATTCAATTGACTGATGGTTGATGCCATCGGGTTCTTGCATCTCTTTCGATCATGTTCGATCATTTTACTGTGTTAAATTTACCTATCGATGAGATCCTTGACTTCTTCGGTCTACCGGTCAAACGTCTTGTTTTAGGAGGTAGTATATGATGAATTTAAATGTCTTCCGGAACATTCCATTGACTATCATTATCGAGAGAATGAACCAATTCCTCGTATGTTGCATCTAGCTCGGTCTTGAAATAATACGATGAAATCTAAAAGTATGGATTCAAGTCCCTATTAGCCATTATAGCTAAAGCATGTGCACAATGTATTGTGTCTATATCCCATCTGCGACACGTACATGACTTATTGGGTATGTATACAATAAATATTAAATCACCGCCAATCACCTTAAATTCATGCGTGTCAAAAACAATAACTTGCAATAAAAAATGTGGTATACGATTATCAACTACTAATAAATTTCATAAATATATCAGTTCGATATACGATACAAAAATACTTACAATCATTGATCGTGAAAGGCCCGTTTGCTGACGTAGATGTTTTTCTACCCATTGAGTTAGTGTCGTAATCATGCAACTAGATGCTACTCTACGCTCATGAAACCTTTGTGTCAATTGCCTCATAATTTCAATAAAAAATGTAACTAGTAAACCACAACATCTTTCAATATATTGTTGAGGCTCTCTGATATATTTGTAGTCATGACATTATATCAATGTCTAACAAAGTGAGAACAAGCCCATTTCTCATACCCAACACCCTTAAGATAAGAAGAATTGAAGGATAAATATATTCTAATTCACGCATATTGACTTTAAAGTCTTCAACTATATATGCTTTTACACATCGATAACAAATGGGGTCAACAACTAAGTTTTTATACTTAGACTTGACATTAAACAATAGATGTTGCATACATAGATCATGAACAACATTCAAGAACCTTTTATAAACCGCATTTGGGATGCTGTTGTGTCTATCAGATATAATAAGTAAATTTTTCCTATCACCAATTACTTCCTTTAATTTTTTGCAAATCCACTTCCAAGATAAATCATTTTCTGAATCTACAACAACAAATGTCAAAGAAAAAATTTGATTATTACCATCCAACAATGATGTTGTTAACAATGTACCGAGATATTTGTTCTTTAGGATGTTGCCAGCCTTTCATCTACTGAAATCACTGGTCTATAATATTGTCAGCCTTTCACGGCAGCCCCTAAACACATGAAGAGGTATTTGAACGTGTCATTCCCATTATTCTGAATTATTGTCACGGTACCTACAAAACACAAATACAATCAAATTTATTGATTTGGTAGTCAATCATTGAAATATTGAAAAAGTGGTATAATGGGTTTTTTTCTTTCAAAACATAACAATATGATAGTAATCTTTCGTATGACTCTTCCGGAATCCCTCAAAGCAAATCCAACGCATTTTGATTTGCTTTTGATGTTTTATAATAGCTAATAGTAACTCTATGCTTCAAATGCATATGATCAATAATGTATTTGGGTGCTATCCGATCTCGTACATCATTCTAATATCTATCTTTAATACATTGACTAACAATATCAGATGTTGCTTGACGATGATCACTTTGAATTATATCTAACGAACAATTGTGTTCTTTAATACATTCACGTACCAACCATCCAAAGCTCACCATATTTGTATATAGATGCCTGAACAAACCACTTACAATGATCATCAACGCATCAAACATTTATTCTTTCTCGATTGGATCTTCCAATCCTGAATTCAAAATTCCCTTTCAATGCAATCATGTGCAACGCCTTTTTTAACTCGTATTTATTTCTAAACAATGATTTATTTTTAATGTCAAAATTACTAGAGATATTTTCAGCCATAGTGATAAAACTGTCATCGTTTTGAGCATCCTCGCAATCCATTAATGCTGATTGACTACCTTAATCAAACACATAATTTTGCAAGTCAGTGCATTGAATTCCATTGAACTTGCAATAGCCAATAATAAGTGGAAAGTTAACCCCATTTTCATTTCTTATCAACGAAACATACCCTTGAACGTCCTAGTCATTTTAATTTCAACGGTAGAGGATGAAGTATTGCCAAATTGTAACTTGACAAAAATTTCAAACTGATCTCTTCCATCAACAGAATCCAAAATCATATTAATTCCTTCTACTAGCTCAACAAACATCATATTGACATCAACCAAAAAAGGTTTGGAGTAAAAATCAACATAAGACTTTGTCTCATCCCATCTTCCATCATACATAACAATAGTAGAGATCTTTAGAATGTTTGAAATAGATTTTTACGAAAACTATATGAAAATCAACCGTTCAATATATGATATATTGTACGAGATATCTATAAATTGTTGATTTACAATAATAATAGTTGCTTATATGTCTTATTCTAAATAAAATATTGACAATTATTGATATATCAATAAATTTACTGTTTTCATACAAGAAACACGTTGTTGAAACTATGTACATAATTATTTACCCTGATAATAGTTGATTACATGTCTTATTCTTGATAATATTTTCTTGATAATATTGACAATTATTGATCAATCAATAAATTTATTGTTTTCATGCAAGAAAATATTTTTTAAAACATACATCACCGAATCTAACGAATAGAATTTCTTCAAACATGTCATTTCAGCACCTAAATAACGTATATCGAACATCTAATAATGAAACACATACTGAACCCACAACAACAAACAATGATTAACATTAAATGAAAATACATACGTATCAAGTAAATCATTCAGTTAAATGTGAAAAAAAAGTTAATACCAACATATAACAAAACACTTGATATAAAAATGTGATTAAAACTCAAATGAAATATAAATAAGCAAATTATCCATTATGATAATCTAATAATAAGCAAATGACAAAATATTTTTCTAACAAACACTAACCTTCCATGAATGAACCTTGATATGAAAATAGAATATGAATTGAATACCAAGACCGAAAAATCCAGAATTTTCTTCACAAACTTGAACACAAAAACCTTTACGATGTTCTTCGATCATGGAGAATGAATGCAAATCAATGAGTGTTATTTTCTTTCAAAGGAATCTGTGGGTCTTACAGATGACAAAAACACACTAGTGGAAGTATCCTTAAAATTATTCGGTTAATGGTAAATCAAAGTTTCTCAATTTTGGGTGAATTTCCTTGAAATAAAGCTGCAAATCCGAATTGCAATCATTTCAGTTATGGAAGATAATTTTTCATAACCAAAATCACTAAAAAAGGGAAAATAAAAACAAACAATAAGATTTAATTTAAATTTAAAATAATATATATTAATGATATTATAAACCAAAATTACAAAAAATAAGGATATCTCATTAAATGACATGACTCCACAAAATCAGATAGTTGTATTTGAGGAGTAAATTTATCAATTAAAAATTATCAATGACTGATTGATGACGTTACGTCCAAAAATCTACTATTCATCTAAAAAATTGAAAAACCTACTCTCTTAACTTTCAAAACATGTATGTTTTGTGCGATTGCTTTAAATTGTAACGTTGGGGGCAGTACTGGTTCTGGGCTTATAGATAAGCCCATGATAATAAAAACACGTCGAGTGGCATTTTTTGGGGCTTTTTACGGACTAGGGTTTTCAGTCCTGGCTTGTATATAAGCAAAAGAAAACCCTCGCTTTCGTTTCTCCTACTTCTTAGAGAGGGGGGGAGAGAGAGTTAGAGATCTCAGCGTCTTCTCTTTTCTTAGAGATGGCTTTCAGGGTAAGTGTTTCGCTCCTCATTCTAGGTTTTACCTTTTTTTTGGAAACCCCAGCTTATCGAACTTAATGTGTGTTTTTTGTTTGTCTGTTATCTACTGAAATGAGAAAATCTGAACATATTAGAGTTGGTATCAGTGTTCATTTTTGTTATTAGATGATTTTATGGAATTCTATTTTGCAACCGAAAAATAGAAGGTTATGGAGTCTAGTTTGGTTAATGATGATTGGTATTTGGGGGGTTGTTTGCAGTTTCACCAGTACCAGGTTGTGGGAAGGGCTCTCCCGACCGAAACAGATGAGCACCCCAAAATTTATCGGATGAAGCTCTGGGCGACAAATGAAGTTCGCGCTAAGTCCAAGTTTTGGTGAGTTTCTGCGGTGTTATTATTTTTTGCTTTTGACAAGGTGTGGGGTTGTGGGAAGTTATCGAATTTGTTGAGTGATAAGTTGAAGTCGTGACATTTATCTCAATTTGTTCTCAGGTATTTTCTGAGGAAGCTGAAGAAGGTCAAGAAGAGCAACGGGCAGATGCTTGCCATCAATGAGGTATGTTTAGTTCTTATTCATATGCTTTGAACGAAATAATTTCTGGGTATTCTTGTTTCTTATCGTGATCTTATTTTCATCTGGTGTTTTAATTTTTTTGGCCGGTAGGAAATGAATTCTAAGCTTAAAAATTCTCGTCCAATGCATTTGATTGCTATTACTGAGTGTCATTCAAGGCTTGAGGTTTTGCTGTTTCTTGGTCGTGTGATACTGCCTCTGTAGGTCACTTTATTATCATTTAGTACTTATTCAAATGGTTTTAGGCTTGTTTTAAGACAACTCTTCATTGTCATCTTTGCTTGGTCCCAATGAAGAGAAATGAAAGTGTATGTTTATTTGCTGGAATTTCAGCGGTTTTTTTAATGATCAGGTTTTAACATGGATGGGCAGTATTTGTCATTTAGTGCATGATGAGTTGGGCTTTTTTTTCCGGTAAGTTAAAATGTATGGAAGACAGAAAAAGGGATACAACAATGCAAGGGGAATACCCAAAGCAACATAACAGAAACAGAGCAGCAAGCCAGCAATATAAAGTTCCTAGAAAACTAACTAAAGCTAAGAAATGAAGATAAGACTAAATTTACGACCACCCAAAGAGAAACAACAGAAGAGAAATGAAAAACTAGCTTGAGTCCCAAATATTTTGGAGCTTCCTATTACTGTCACTATCCTGTATATTCTGAGATATCCAAACTCTATTTTAAAATTACGCACAATTTGGGCGATAATGTTAGCACTAGAGTTCACCTTGCCAGCAAAAAATCTTATTGTTTCTCTCTATCCGGACAAAATATACAGAAGATGAAAAAGCAATATTCGAAACAGTAGATCTGATCTCTTTCCTACTAGTTTGGCTTGAAGTCATCTGCAAAGATGGGTTGAGGGTATTGATCTGGATTTTAGTTTGTGCCTGGGGTGTGCAGAATCTGAGAATCACTTATTTGGGGGCTGTGGGTTTTCTAATGCTATTTGGAAAGCTATTTTGCATAATCGTGATGTGTCTGCAGCCTGTAGCAGTCTAGATGATGAGATTCGATGGAGGCAAATGTTTGTCCTTACCCCAACTGAGAGTGAAATGTTGTACTTTAAATTGCAAAAGATAGTCATTCCTACAACTAGCAGTTTTCTGCCTGTTGTTTTGGAAGTAATCGATTTCTTAGAAGTTCGATCCATTAACTTGTACTTCGGTCAAGTATGTTTTATATTTGTTGGTTTTTTTACCCGTAGATAATGTGGGGACTAGTTGTGGGAAATGATATTTTTGGTTTCAAGCCTTATGGGTATCATTTAACTGTACAGAAGGAACTAACTGCTGTATATTTTTAGAATCTGGTGACTCATTGTGCAATCTCACTCTCTCTCTCTGGTTGAAAGCTTTAAAATCTAGCATTTTGAGGAGTCATGTAGTCTCTAGACTTATACCTGTGTACTGCAGAACATGGATCGACCATATACCTTATTCACTATACAAGTCTTACACAATTTGCATCACCTGCAGATCTTTGAGAAGAATCCAACCAAGATCAAGAACTACGGTATCTGGTTGCGCTACCAAAGCCGAACAGGTTATCATAATATGTACAAGGAATACAGAGACACCACTCTAAACGGAGCTGTGGAGCAGATGTACATCGAGATGGCTTCACGTCACAGGGTGAGGTTTCCTTGCATCCAAATTATCAAGACTGCAACTGTGCCCGCTAAGCTTTGCAAGAGAGAGAGCACCAAGCAATTTCATGATTCCAAAATTAAGTTTCCATTGGTGTTCATGAAGGTTAGGCCACCAACAAGGAAGCTGAAGACTACTTACAAGGCTTCAAGGCCAAACTTGTTCAAGTAACCAGTTACTGTGTTATGAACAACAAGATAGAAATGTCTAAGTTGTATCTTATTCTGAAATTTTTGGTAGAAACCTTTATGTTATTTTTATCAAGTGGTATTGTTTTTATCTTGTGATTTTAGGACATGCATTTGTTGGATTTCCCAGGTTTTGGAAGAGGATATTTTTGTTTCTAAAATTTTGTGTTTGTTATTTTTGGCCCTTTTTTAATTGTTTACCTTTTGTCATGAAAGCATTACTAAAGTGTTATTTCTACCTTTTCTTGTAATCTTTACTTTTATCATAAAAACTACGAAATACCAGATTTGTGAAAATACATACATATACATATATATATATATATACATATATATATATGTATATATATATATCTATATATAATGGGGATGATAGTGCTATTAGAAATATTATGGTCTAAAATTTTTACTGTTTGAAATACTTTCATTTTATTAGCAGATAAGATTAAACCATTCAATTAATCACACGCTTGAAAAAATATTCAGATGTTTGATATGGTGATCTATAGATGATGAAAATGTTAAAACATCATCAATGTAATAGATAATAAATGCAATGTAAGCATTGAATATATCATTTATGACATGTTGGAATTCAGAATGATCATTTTTAACTTTAAAAGGTAAAACATTTCAATAATAATGATTAAAGGGTACGGTAAAAGTAGTTTTATACAAGTCATGTTCAGCAATTTGGATTTGCCAGAAGTCTGATTTCAAATCAATTTTGAAAAGATTATAGAATCATGAAGTATGTCAAGCAGATATTTTATATTCTGTATAGGATATCTTATCTATTGCAAATCATCATTAAACGGTTTGTAACTGATCACTAACCTACGTGATCCTCTTTCAATTTCGGCATTTTTATTAACATAGAAACCAGTACAACTCCAAGGAGATTTACTGGGTCTAATTAATTTTTTCTGTAAAATAGATTCAATTTATGTTTTGCAGAGTTCTAAATATTCCTTTTTCATTTGCCTAGGTCTAGATTTAATAGGAATATTTTTCTCATTAAAATCTGGATTGTATGGTAAAGAGATGATATGTTTCTTCCTATCCCAAAAAGTATTAGGGATATCACAACAGATTCATGTTTTGAATTCAAGTAAAATGGATTTTGTTTTATTCTGTATTGTTGGTTGTTGTATACATTGATCAATAATCAGAAAGTGTATTTTTTTATGTAGCAAGTTTAACTGATTAGTTTTATGTTCAAGAAGATGTTTTATGAGATCAACTTCTTTAGTATACGGTTTTGTAATGAATTCAAATGTAATATCAGAAAAATTAATTATAGTATGAATAGCTGAGGTATCAATCTTGGTGATAAGTATAATAGAATTTAAAAAAGGATTGCCTAGAATTATGCTTTGTGTCATATTTTTAATTAACACAAATGATGCAACTAAGCAAATACTTTGTTTGCAGATAAACGCTTCTGGTATTTTATATTAAATTCTCATAGAATTACCACTTGCACTTGTAAGAGATTGAGTGGTCTTATGAAAGTATTTGGAAGATTCTGGTATATCAACCTTATAAGGGGGGATACTCCTGTTACTTAGACTAGAAAGGTTCTTAGTCAAAGGTTTTTGGAAACGAAGATAAACGTTACCTCCTTGGGTTTGAATAACATTCTCGATGGATTGTCATATGACAGATCTGGTAGGTATGACTCGAGGGATTTGCCATGTGTCAGGAAAGATAATTTTAGACCAGGGGATCATACGAGGAATAACAACCGACTATTGAACAAATTAGTATCAATAAGGACAGTATGTCCTTGCTCACTTTGTTTCCGGGTGTAAGGATTTAAGGTTGTAAGAACTTTAAGATGTATCCTGAAAAGGATAGCAAAAGGAGTAGACCATGGAAGATAATCATAGCCATGAGATTGGACTCTTAGTTCAAGAGCTTTGGCTAAATTACTGTTACAAAGAGCAATGCTTAGATTCGGATAAATATTAAAATAGGCTGGTCCATGAGATAAACTAGTCTCTATGGCTCCCATAAGGGAGGATTTTCAGTTTAAGCACCTACCATCTCTAAGAGTGCATTGTATGCTGGTGTTCTGACCTAATAAAGTCAAATGTTTCAATGCAACTTGAACAAGTCATTTATGCAGATATTTATATTTTTATATAAATGGATACAAATCATGAATGTGCAAAAGATATATGATATCATCATTATGTTGTAAAGGAATATCATATTCAAAAGCTTTAATTACTTTTCTACTGGTGAAATCAAATATTCCAACTTTATAAATTGTTTCAGGTTTTACTTTCGGTATAGTCCATTTATCCAAAGCTTCTTTTACATCTTGATATGCAATTAATTCGGTTATCTCAGAGGTGGATGCTACAGTATTAGCTACGGATGTGATAGATGGTGAGTTGAGTTAAGACATAGATGTATAATGACCATGTATGTATAATTTAAAGAGAAAATAAACAGTACTATAACCAAAACTATTCATGGCTATGATACCAACTATTGGAAGGCAATAGTTGAGTGAATGGTCTAGATCTGAATGAACCAGGTCTTAATGTTTTAACGGATTCCCAACGATCTCTTCTCGCCACAGCTGACTAAATAACTGATCCAGAGATGAAGTTTTTAGAAACCTGTTTCAAGAAATATACCACTCCTGGAATCAGACTCATTGACTACTACAACAAACATGTTACCATTTTTTATCTGAAAATGGAGATAAATATCATTAAGTCTGAATTCCAGAAGCTCAAGACTGTTAATCAAATCATTTCCCAGGATCTCAATCTGTTAAAATAGTCTACTCTCAAAGGAAAAAATCCTGTAGACTTCACTACAACTTCCTCACAAGATCAGCCTTCATTAGATCAGACATCTCCAGATCAGCCTAGTCAAACCTCACCAGATCAGAGTTCGTTAGATCAGCCTAGTCAATCTCCAGATCATACTAAGGACAAAAATCCTTATTTATTTATTCTTAACCAAGTTAACTTCCAGAAATGGTATACGAAGATTACTTTAGTAATCAAACTAGACTTCATCATTACAGACGCCATTGTTTTAGTTGATAATGGTGCTGATATGAACTGCATTCATGAAGGATTAATCCCTCTCAAATACTTTCATAAGACCACTCAATCTCTTACAAATACAAGTGGTAATTTTATGTGAATTCAGTAAAAAATACCAGAAGCGTTTATCTGCAAGCAAGGTGTTTACTTAGCTGCATCCTTTGTGTTAATTAAAAATATGACACAAAGGATAATTCTAGGCAATCCTTTTTTTAATTCTATTATGCCTATCACCAGAATTGATACCTTAGCTATTCATACCGTAATTAATAAATTCTGATATTACTTGTGAATTCATTACAAAACCGTATACTAAAGAAGTTGATCTCATAAAACATCTTCTTGAACATAAAACTAATCAGTTAAACTTGCTACAGAAAGAAACACACTCTCAGACTATTGATCAACGTATACAACAACCAACAATACAGAATAAAATAAATTCTGTGATTAATTACAAACCACTTAATGATGCTTTGTAATTGATAAGATATCATATACCGAATAAAAAATATTTTCTTGGAAGACTTCATGATTCCATAATCTTTTCAAAGTTTGATTTGAAATCAGGCTTCTAGCAAATCCAAATTGCTGAACATGACAAGTATAAAACTGCCTTTACCGTACTCTTTGGTCATTATTAATGGAATGTTTTACCTTTTGGGGTTAAAAATGATTCTTCTGAATTCCAACATATCATGAATGATATATTTAATGCTTACACTACATTTATTATCTGTTACATTGATGATGTTTTAATCTTTTCATCGTCTATAGATCGACATATTAAACATTTGAATATCTAATGTGATTAACTGAAATGGCTTAGTCTTATCTACCAGTAAAATGAAAATATTTCAAACAACAATAAGATTTTTAGGCCATAATATTTCTAATGGCACTATCATCCCTATGAAACGCAGCATTGAATTCCCTTCTAAATTTTCAGATAAAATCAAGGATAAGACTCAATTACAAAGATTTCTAGAGAGTCTTAATTATATCCGTAACTTTTACCTGCAATTAGCATAGGATACTTCTCTTCTGAATAATAGACTTCAGAAAAATCCTGCTCCTTGGACTCCAGCACATACACTAATCGTTAAGAAAATTAAAGACAAAGTTAAACAGTTAGATTGTTTATCTCTGTCTAATCCTAATTAGCATAAAATTGTTGAAACAGATGCTTCTAATTTAGGCTATGGAGGTATTCTGAAACAGATTAATTCCTAGAAACAGAAAGAAGAACTATTAAGATTCATATCTGGCACTTGGAAAAGACCAGCTAAAAATTATCCCACTATTAAACAAGAATGCTTAGTGATAGTTAAATGTGTTCTTAAATTCCAAGATGATTTATTAAATCAGCATTTTCTTATATGTGTTGACTACTCTGCTGCTAAACAAATATTTAAAAAAGATGTTCAAAATCTTGCATCAAAATAGATATTTGTATCTTGGCAGAGTATATTATCCGTATTTGACTTTGATATTGAATATATCAAAGGTGAACAGAACTCTCTCCCTCACTTCTTAACTCGTGAATATTTGCAGGGATAACAGAATGAATAACCAAGGACGTGGTCACAAAAGAGGCATAATTAATTTACAACAACCGAATGATGGCATCTTTTGGCCAACCGAATTTCCTAGTGTTCAAGAGACTACTCGTAAGTGTACAAATGAAGTCCTCTTAACACTGGAACAATAAATACCGAACAATATTTTTGAGGAAATAATCCTCATTATTGAAATGGATGATGAAAAATGGATGACAGATCCATGGGAGATTAAAAATAGATATCTCTCCACTCAACAATATCCAACCTGATTTGAACATTATCGCTACATCTATGAGGCAATCATGGTACAATCTGGTTGCATGGAAATCAATGATACTTTCAATGACTCTAACCGAAATGTCAGCCCTATTACATTTAGTAAGACTGTCTTCCGTAACTTTATATCTATCAATTAATGGGGTCTTCATCCCCATACAACCCGACCTATAGAGATTCACAAAAAAAATGATGAAATAAATTTATTGGGATGATATCGAATCCTTCACCAATACATTCTATTATCAGAATCCAATCCATAATCATACATGGTTTATCCTTGATTTCATCTGAAAATTTAGAATTGCAGTGCAAGATTAAAACATCATCAATGTAATAGATAATAAATGCAGTGTAAGCATTAAATATATCATTCATGAAGATAGTACAATGTAACAGTTGTTTGAAAATATTCCTACTAAGTCTAGACCTAGTCAAATCAAAAAAGAATATTTAGAACTCTACAAAATAGAAATTGATTCTCTTTTACAGAAAAAATTAATTAGACCCAGTAAATCTCCTTGGAGGTATACTGGTTTCTATGTTAATAAAAATGCTAAAATTGAAAGAGGATCACCTAGGTTAGTGATCAATTACAAACCGCTTAATGATGCTCTGCAATGGATAAGATATCCAATACTGAATAAAAAATATCTACTTGATAGACTTCATGATTCCATAATCTTTTCAAAATTTGATTTGAAATCAGGCTTCTGGAAAATCTAAATTGCTAAACATGACATGTATAAACTGTCTTTACTGTACCATTTGACCATTATAAATGAAATGTTTTACCTTTTGAGGTTAAAAATGCTCCTTCTGAATTTTAACATATCATGAATGATATATTTAATGCTTACACTACATTTATTATCTGTTACATTGATGATGTTTTCATTAGATCAACATATTAAACATCTGAATATTTTCAAGCATGTAATTAATAGAAATGGCTTAGTCTTATCTGCTAGTAAAATGAAAATATTTCAAACAACCGTAAGATTTTTAGGCCATAATATTTCTAATGGCACTATCATCCCTATGAAACGCAGCATTGAATTCGCTTAGCCTTCCAATAGCTGGTTTCAGTTATTACGTTGCATGTCTTATAACTGTAACACGGCTTGTCTGGCTAGTCAGAGGTAGTAGAAGAGTCAGACTCATATGCATAACCCACAGTGAGTTGATAGGTTCAACCGCTAGTGGTAATCCATGTTTTCTGTATGTTAGCCCGAAAACGTTGATGGTGATTTAATCTGTAGTGATATCCCTAATGCTTTTTGGAATATGAGGAAACATATCATCTCTTTACCATACCATCCAGACTTTAATGAGAAAAATATTCCTACTAAGTCTAGACCTAGTCAAATGAAAAATGAATATTTAGAACCCTGCAAAACAGAAATTGAATCTTTTTTACAGAAAAAAATTAATTAGACCCAGTAAATCTCCTTGGAGTTATACTGGTTTCTATGTTAATAAAAATGCTGAAATTGAAAGAGGTTCACCTAGGTTAGTGATCAATTACAAACCGCTTAATGATGCTTTGCAATGGATAAGATATCCTATACCAAATTAAAAAGATTTGCTTGATAGACTTCATGTTTCCATATTCTTTTCAAAATTTGATTTGAAATCAGGCTTCTGGCAAATCCAAATTGCTGAACAAGACAGGTATAAAATTGGCTTTAC
The DNA here is from genome assembly GCA_003255025.1 of Datisca glomerata. Classification (NCBI taxonomy): domain Eukaryota; kingdom Viridiplantae; phylum Streptophyta; class Magnoliopsida; order Cucurbitales; family Datiscaceae; genus Datisca; species Datisca glomerata. The sequence goes on from QANY01010600.1 coordinate 1,963,500, forward strand.
CGTACCCTTTGGCCATTATGAGTGAAATGTCTTATCTTTTGGGGTTAAAAATGGTCCTTCTGAATTTCAACATATCATGAATTATATATTTAATGCTTACATTGCATTTATTATCTGTTACATTGATGATGTTTTAATCTTTTCATTGTCTATAGATCATCATCATATTAAACATCTGAATATTTTCAAGCATGTGATTAATAGAAATGGCTTAATCTTATTTAACAGGAAAATGAAAATATTTCAAACAACAGTAAGATTTTTAGGTCATAATATTTCTAATGACACTACCATCCTTATTAACCGCAGCATTGATTTCGCTTCTAAATTTCCAGATGAAATCAAGGATAAGACTCAATTACGAAGATTTATAGGGAGTCTTAATTATATCCGTGACTTTTACCCGCAATTAGCACATGATACTTCTCTTCAGAATAATAGCCTTCAGAAAAATCCTGCTCCTTGGACTTCAGCACATACACTAGCCGTTAAGAAAATTAAAGATAAAATTAAGCAGTTACATTGTTTGTCTTTGCCTAATCCTAATTAGCATAAAATTGTAGAAACAAATGATTCTAATTTAGGCCATGAAGGTATTCTGAAACAGCTTAATCCCCAGAAACATAAAGAAGAACTATGAAGATTCACATCTGGCACTTGGAAAGGACCAGCTAAAAACTATCCCACTATTAAACAAGAATGCTTAGCGATAGTTAAATGTGTTCTTAAATTCCAAGATGCTTTATTAAATCAACATTTTTTATCCGTGTTGACTGTTCTGCTGCTAAAAAAATATTTAAAAAAGATGTTCAAAATCTTGCATCAAAACAGATCATCAAAATGAATATTTAAAAAAAGATGCTCTGTTACCAACTTACAGCTAACCAACCTCTTAAGTGAGGGAGCTAACCACTTTAAACCCAGTTAATTCAGATAACAAAAGAACTCATAATTAGCATGTCTGTCAACATTTTACATGGGTCAACGGTCCTAACGCAATCCCTGCTCAACGGACATTACCAATACGCGACTTGGGTGACGTCTCACTAATTATTCATTGATTGTTTTCTGAATTTACTATAGTCTACAGTGAGTGCTTCCTCTTCCTTAATAATTACATATTGAGTGCCTTCGAGTTAGCATGGATCATGAATACTAGAGATTATAGAAAATGTTATATTAGGTTTAAGTTATCACATACATGATCTCATGAACAACTACTGTTGAAATTAAAGAAAGAAACTTACTGTTGGGAGGGCTCTTGAGAGCAGCAGCGTTATATTTCTTCAAGCCTTGTTTATGAGCGTGGTATGTGATAAGAGAGGAGAGAGAGAAAGTTTAGAGAGAGTGTACATGAAAAGGAGTACATATTATTACTCAACACATGAGTACCTTGGGGAAAACAACTTATTCCTCAACAAGGGTGAGACTCCCTTTTATTGATTACAAAAAGTAACTATGGTACATCAAATTTAACTAGAGTACAGAAAAGTAACTATAGTACACAGTAAGATAAGGTGGCGTGGCTGAACTAAAGTTGTCAATCCTTATATTTTGTGAGTGGAAGTCTTCTGTTGAGAAAAGTGGATTTGTCTTTTCTGAGAAAACAGGAGACAACTACATTATTGCTGTTGTTTCTGTTACTACTTTATGACAGTAGTTTGGCTGCATCTGGTAGTGGATCCTGCTGAGCTGGAAGATCAGACTTTGGCTTTTCCTTTTTTGTCTTTTTCAATTTGTTTAGAAATGATCGTAGTTAACGAATCCCAGAAGCCTATAATTGTTGGTTCTGGCAGATCTTTGTTAGGATCTTTGCTTTCACCACCCAAGATGCTAAAAGCATTGTCATTAGAGAGGTCAACAGTTACGTCAGCATGAGTCTGCTGACTCTGTGGAGAATTGGTTGTGCCCATGGAGGTGTCATCAGGTCCAAAGACATGAAAAACTTGGTCTTTAACAAAATCCATGGTTTTAATTGCTAATTCTTTTTCATTGATATTGGGAAATTTTGTTTAATTAGATTCTAGGCATTCAAGAATGGATTTCTTGTGGGTGCTAGTAAGGCCTTAGGTATAGCTTCAAAGCGAGCTTGCGAATGTGCTTTGATTGTTTTGATCAGTTCAGTTAGATGGGGATTCATGCTTTTGTCCCACCATTTGGTAAAGAAAATTCTTTTGAGGATTGGGATCCTATCTTGATATTCACATTTTAAGTCCCATTTCCAAATCCATGGGATATTAAACCTGATAATAAAATGTATTAAAGATTTTGAGATGGTAATGTTTTTTGTTCAGAAGAGAATCAATAGAATGTCATTCCCTGAATTCTGTTTGGATTTGTTCAGGAAGAGTCTAAAAAATAATTCCAAATTTATCCCACTATAAGAGGAACCAATTTCGAAGACCAGTATTGAGAATGTCAGGAAAAATACGGATAAACCATATATGATTATGGATTTGATTCTTGTAATAGAATGTATTGGCGATGGATTTGATATAATCCCAATAACTGTATTTCACCATTTTTTGGTGAATCTCTATAGTTCGGGTTGTATGGGGATGAACACCCCATTGATTGATAGAGATAAAGTTGCGGTCAATAACCTTACTAAATGTAATAGGGCTGGTATTTCGGTTAGAGTCATGGAAAGTATGTCTGATTTTCATGCAACCAGATTGTACTATGATTGCCTCATGGGTATAGTGACAATGTTCAAATCTGGTTGGATACTGTTGAGTGGAAAGATATCTATTTTTAATCTCACATGGATCTGCCATCCATTTTTCATCATCGGTTTCAATAATGAGGATTATTTCCTCAAAAATATTATTCGGTATATACTGTTCAGGTGTTAAGAGGATTTCTTTTGTACTCTTACGAGTAGCTTCTTGAATACTAGGAAATTCGACTGGCCAAAAGATACCATCATTCGATTGTTGCGGATTAATTCTGCCTCTTCCGAAGCCACGAAAGCTACGACCACGTCCTCGGTTATTCATTCTGTTATCCCTGGAAATATTCATGAGTTAAGAAGTCAGGGAGAGAGTTCTGTTCACCTTTGATATATTCAATATCAAAGTCAAATACAGATAATATACTCTGCCAAGATGCAAATATCAGTTTTGATCCAAGATTTTGAACATCTTTTTTAAATAATTATTTAGCAGCAGAACAGTCAACAAGTATAAGAAAATTCTGATTTAATGAATCATCTTGGAATTTAAGAACACATTTAACTATCGCTAAGCATTCTTGTTTAATAATGATATATTTTTTAGTTGGTCCTTTCCAAGTGCCAGATGTGAATCTTAATAGTTCTTCTTTCTGTTTCTGGGGATTAAGCTATTTAAAAATACCTCCATAGCCTAAATTAGAAGTATCTGTTTCTATAATTTTATGTCAATTAGGATTACGCAGAGATAAACAATGTAACTGTTTAATTTTGTCTTTAATTTTCTTAACGGCTAGTGTATGTGCTGGAGTCCAAGGAGTAGGATTTTTATGAAGTCTATTATTCAGAAGAGAAGTCTCATGTGATAATTGCGGGTAAAAGTCACAGATATAATTAAGCCTCCCTATAAATTTTTGTAATTGAGTCTTATCCTTGATTTCATCTTGAAATTTTGAAGCGAATTCAATGCTGCAATTAATAGGGATGATAATGTCATTAGAAATATTATGGCCTAAAAATCTTACTACTGTTTAAAATATTTTTATTTTACTGGCAGATAAGATTAAGCCATTTCTTTTAATCATGTGCTTGAAAATATTCAGATGTTTAATATGCTGATCTATAGACGATGAAAAGATTAAAACATCATCAATTTAACCCCAAAAGGTAAAAAATTTCATTCATAATGGCCAAAGGGTACGATAAATGCAGTTTTATACCTATCCTGTTCAGCAATTTAGATTTTCCAGAAGCTTGATTTCAAATCAAATTTTGGAAAGATTATGGAATCAGGAAGTCTATCAAGCAAATCTTTTTTTATTCGGTATAAGATATCTTATCCATTGCAAAGCATCGGTTTGTAATTGATCACTAACCTAAGTGATCCTCTTTCAATTTTAACATTTTTATTAACATAGAAACCAGTACAACTCCAAAGAGATTTACTGGGTCTAATTAATTGTTTTTCTAAAAGAGATTCAATTTCTGTTTTGCAGAGTTCTAAATATTCTTTTTTCATTTGACTAAGTCTAGAATTAGTAGGAATATTTTTCTCATTAAAGTTTGGATGGTATGGTAAAGAGATGATATGTTTCTTCCTATCCCAAAAAACATTAGGGATATCACTACAAATTTATGTTTTGAATTCAAGTCAAATGGATTTTATTTTCTTATGTATTGCTGGTTGCTGCATACGTTGATCAATAGTTAGAAAATATATTTCTCTCACTGGAACTCATACCAGAACAGAAGATGTCTGTTACACTCTGGCCTAATCCATAATCCACCACTTTCTTGGACTAGGAGTTGTGAACACTGACAGACATCGAGAACTTTTTCAAAATCTATGATGCCCCCCTCTAACCCACTTTCGATGGTATAAAGATGTCTTTCTTATGAAAGTCATGCAAAAAGGTGATGCCAACAGTGCAAATCAGAAGGTAAAATTCATTGATGGCCTTCCAAGTCTATTTGCTGAACGAGTTCATAGAAAACTCCGTGATAAGTATGATCAAATGGATATTCCTTATGATCAGTACACCTATGGCCATCTCATTGCCCTAGTCATCAAAGAAGGGCTAAGACTCTGCAATGATGAAACATCAAAACCTTGACAACAGAAAAGAATTAGGTGAATTCTGTAATCAATTTGCCTACGATACTAAAATTCAGTATCCTTCTCCTTCTAAACCCCATAGGACTTCCATGTCTAAGCCCTACAAATCTCATAAAAATACTTTTTTAAAAATAAATCTCGACATAAAGAGTCTAGATATATAGATCTGCCACACCTGAAGAAATCTCACTTCAATAATCCGAAAGCTAAAGGTACCTGCTATAAGTGTGGTTCACCAGGTCACTGTGCTAATAAATGCCAATCTAAATTTAAAAAGAGACTCCATGAATTATCTCTTGATGAAGAAACCTAACATAAGATCCTAAACTGTCTCTCTGAAGATAGTTCCACTGAAGATAGTACAGATGATGGTGTTGCACAAATTTATGCATCTGAGTCTGACTCTTCTATTACCTCTAACCAGCCAGACCAGCCTTGATGCAGTTCTAAGACATGCAACGCAATAACTGAAACCAACTATTGAAAAGCAATAGTTGAGATGAATGGTATAGATCTGAATGGACAAGGTCTTTAATGTTTTAACCGATACCCAGCGATCTCTTCTCGCCACAGCTGGCCAAATAACTAATCCATAGATGAAGTTGAAGTTTTTAGAAACATGTTATAAGGAATATACCACTCCTGAGATCAGACCCGTTGACAACTACAGCATGAAAAAACTCCTAAACAGTATTCAACAGGACTATGTACCTAACAAACCTGTTACCATTTTTTATCTGAAAATGGAGATTAATATCATTAAGTCTGAAATCCAGCAACTCAAGACTGCTAATCAAATCCTTTCCTAGGATCTCAGTCTGCTAAAATAGTCTACTCTCAAAGGATAAACCCCTGTAGACATTGCTACAACGTCCTCACCAGATCAGCCTTCACTAGATCAGACTTCGTCAGATCAGCCTAGTCAAACCTCACCAGATCAGACTTTGCCAAATCAGCCTAGTCAATCTCCAGATCAGACTAAGGACAAAAATCCTTATTTATTTCTTCTTAACCAAGTTACCTTCTAGAAATGGTATACGAAGATTACTTTAGTAATCAAACCAGGCTTCATCATTACGAACGACATTGTCTTAGTTGATAGTGGTGCTGATATGAACTGCATTCATGAAGGATTAATCCCTCTCAAATACTTTCATAAAACCACTCAATCCTTTATAAGTACAAGTGGTAGTTCTATGAGAATCCAGTATAAAATACCAAAAGCTCTTATCTGCAAATAAGGTGTTTGCTTAGTTGCATCATTGGTGTTAATTAAAAATATGACACAAAGCATAATTCTAGGCAATCCTTTTTTAAATTCTATTATACGTATCACCAGAATTGATACTTCAGGTATGAACATCGTAATTTATAATTCTGATATTACGTTTGAATTCATTACAAAATCGTATACTAAAGAAGTTGATCTCATAAAACATCTTCTTGAACATAAAACTAATCAGTTAAACTTGCTACAGAAAGAAATACACATTCTGACTATTGATCAAGGTATACAACAATCAGCAATACAAAATAAAATAAAATCCATTTTACTTGAATTCAAAACAGAAATCTATAATGATATCCCTAATGCTTTTTGGGATAGGAAGAAACATATCATCTCTTTACCATACCATCCAGACTTTAATGAGAAAAATATTCCCACTAAGTTTAGACCTAGTCAAATGAAAAAAGAATATTTAGAACTCTGCAAAACATAAATTGAATCTCTTTCACAAAAAAATTTTATTAGACCCATTAAATCTCCTTGGAGTTGTACTGGTTTCTATGTTAATAAAAATGCTGAAATTGAAAAAGGATCACCTAGGTTAGTGATCAATAAAAAATTGCTTAATGATGCTTTGTAATGGATAAGATATCATATACCGAATAAAAAAAATCTGCTTGACACACTTCATGATTTCATAATCTTTTCAAAGTTTGATTTGAAATCAGGCTTCTGGCAAATCCAAATTGCTGAACAGAACAGGTATACAACTGCATATATCGTACCATTGGCCATTATGAATGGAATGTTTTATCATTTGGGGTTAAAAATGGTCCTTCTGAATTTCATCATATCATGAATGTTATATTTAATGCTTACATAGCATTTATTATCTGCTATATTGATGATGTTTTAATCTTTTCATCGTCTATAGATCAACATATTAAACATCTAAATATTTTCAAGCATGTGATTAACAGAAATGGCTTAGTCTTATCTGCCAGTAAAATGAAAATATTTCAAACAACAGTAAGATTTTTAGGTCATAATATTTCTAATAGCACCATCATCCCTATTAACCGCAACATTGAATTCGCTTCTAAATTTTCAGATGAAATCAAAGATACGACTCAATTACAAAGATTTCTAGGGAGTCTTAATTATATCAGTGACTTTTGTGGCACCACATGATACTTCTCTTCTGAATAATAGACTTCAGAAAAATCATGTTCCTTGGACTCTAGAACATACACTAGCCGGTAAAAAAATTAAAGACAAAATTAAAAAGTTACATTGTTTATCTCTGCCTAATCCTAATTGACATAAAATTTGTAGAAACAGATGCTTCTAATTTAGGCTATGGAGGCATTCTGAAACAACTTAATCCCCAGAAATAGAAAGAAGAATTATGAAGATTCTCATTTGGCACTTGGAATGGGCCAGCTAAAAACTATCTCACTATTAAACAAGAATGCTAAGAGATAGTTAAATGTGTTCTTAAATTCCAAGATGATTTATTAAATCAACATTTTATTTTCCATGTTGGTTGCTCTGCTGCTAAACAAATATTAAAAAAAATGTTCAAAATGTTACATCAAAACAGATATTTGCATCTTAGCAGAGTATATTATTCGTATTTGACTTTGATATTGAATATATCAAGGGTGAACAGAACTCTCTCCCTGACTTCTTAACTCGTGAATATTTGCAAGGATAACAGAATGAATAACCAAGGACGTGGTCACAAAAGAGGCATAATTAATCTACAACAACCGGATGATGGCATCTTTTGGCCAACCGAATTTCCTAGTGTTCAAGAGACTACTCGTAAGTGTACAAATGAAGTCCTCTTAACACTGGAACAATAAATACCGAACAGTATTTTTGAGGAAATAATCCTCATTATTGAAATAGATGATGAAAAATGGATGACAAATCCATGGGAGATTAAAAATAGATATCTCTCCACTCAACAATATCCAACCAGATTTGAACATTATCGCTATATCTATAGGCAATCATAGTACAATCTGGTTGGATGGAAATCAGACATACTTTCCATGACACTAACTGAAATATCAGCCCTATTACATTTAGTAAGGCTGTCATCTGCAACTTTATCTCTATCTATCAATGGGGTCTTCATCCATATACAACCCAAACTATAGAGATTGACCAAAAAATGGTGAAATACAGTTATTGGGATTATATCGAATCCTTCCCCAATACATTCTATTACTAGAATCTAATCCATAATCATACATGATTTATCCATATTTGTCCTGACGTTATCAATACTGGTCTTCCAAATTGGTTCCTCTTATGGTGGGATAAATTTGGAATTACTTTTGAGACTCTTCCTGAACAAATCCTAACAAAATTTAGGGAATGACATTCTACTTATTCCTTTCTGAACAAAAACATTACCGTCTCAAAATCTTTAATACATTTTATTATTGAGTTTAATATCCCATAGATCTGGAAATGAGACTTAAAATGTGAATATCAAAATGGGATCCCAATCCTCAAAAGAATTTTCTTTACCAAATGGTGGGACAAATGCATGAATCCCCATCTAACATAACTGATAAAAAAAATTTAAGCACATTCGCAAACCTGTTGAAGCCATACCTAAGGCCTTACCAGTACCCATAGGAAATCCATTCCTGAATGCCCAGAATACATATATATGTGTGTGTGTGTGTGTGTGTGTGTGTGTGTGTGTGAATAAAAATTTTCTTTTTTGAATTCCGAAGCCCGACAACATTATATCGCCTTTAGTCCATTCTTTGTGTGGGTTTTAAAAGTTCAGACTTCTACATGAAGAACATGCTTTCTAGCATATATATATATATATACATATGCGATGTACATGTAATGAAACATATTATATTTTTTTATTAAAACATAAATTTTATAACCAAAAATACACAAACACAATTTAAGAGGCATACCCCAGGAAATATAAAGCCAAAGGAAAAACATATAAAAAACAACTAGAAAACAACTAGAAAACTAATACAATATTTATAAAATAGAATCAAGACTATGAAACTTAACAGATTGTAATTAGATAAGCTTATCTCTAAAATCAAGCCAATGATCTTCTTCATACAGAAAGAGGGATAAAAAATCTTGCCAATAAAAGTTCTCCAGTTTTGCTCTAGTCAAGTACAGTAAACAAGTGTAGAAGTCACAAGCTTGACTTGAATAACACAAATGTCATCTGGTTGAGACACTTGCACATCCAGAGAAGAAAATCCTCTCAAGAAGAGGTTGAACAAACCAGATTTCACCTTCTGAGAAGCTTCATTAAGATATTATTAATAACATGGCATGTATAGAATAAGTGAGCTATAAATTCACAACTAGAAGAAAAAAAAAACACAATCTAAGCCTGCTGAACTGCACCATCGCGAGATCATATCCTTCGTAGAAATCTTGTTCAAGCAAGCAAGCCATGCTATAAAAGAGCAATTATGGATATGACCTACAAACCAAACAATAGGGGCCTGAAATACCTTCTACTAATGATGAGCCAAACTGGAGTAAGTAGAACGGATAGAGAATGAGCTTGATTGAGAAGCAGTCTAAAGCCAACATCCTCATTTCCACTAGGATTGCCAAAGTCCAAACTTACACCAATGTTAGCCAAGATAGAAGCCAGATTGATATCATGCCAACACTATCTTCCACCCCTAATCAAAATAGCCAGAGAAGCATTTAATGGAAAACCTATATTCATCACCAAATTAGGACCACCAACATTATATAAGACGCCCCTTGGATTGCCATCTCCAATCTTTAGAGAGTAGTAGTGAGCCATGTCATTCCTGATTTTTAGGAGTTTCCTTCAAGACCGAGAAGGATCAGCAGACTGTTTGACAATAAATATAGAGTGTTTCTTCAAGAGGTTGTGATAGCACCAAGCAACCCATAGAGAATCCTTAGCCTTACTCACAATCCTCCATAAATGTTTGGATACTATTGCTTTGTTCCATGTAGTTAAACCTCTAATGCCCAGACCCCTTTCCTCCAAAGGCAGACAAACAAGGTTCTTTTTTCCAAAGGGACCTTAGCACCAGAAGCCTTAGCAATGTTCTTATTCCACAAAAAAATTTTAAAGGTTGAATTGATGTTCTTCATGATAGACTTGGGCAAGATAAGAAGGCTAGATCAATACCCTTAATGGACAAGAGAATTGACTTAATAAGTTGGAGTGTACCTGCATAGGATAAGATTCTGTTCTCTCAAGCCTTGGTAACATATTATATTTTTAGCTTTGATTATTACTCATAATCATGTTGTGTTTATGAGAATTTACATGAAATGTATTTAACAACGTATTACTTGTATTTAATTTATCAGTAAAATATGTTAAATTATTATTGTTTTTATTTGTTGATGTATGTTTATTTAACAAAGTCGAATGAAATCATGTATGCTTCTAGGAAAAGCTTAAGAGTGTATAGTAGAAACGTGCTCTAAAAAAATAAAAATAAATGATTTTATTAGAATTAAGTTATATATTTGTGATAGTAGATAAAAAATAATAGTATCAACGAATGAGATTGTGACAAATATACTTTTCAGGGGTATTTTAGGATTAGTAAAAACTGTGTGGATATAATGATCATCGTTGTTGTAAACGTTCATTTAAAGTTGAAATAAGAAAAAAAAATATTGTGTGCTATGAATTGAGCTTGTAATGATTTTTTATTGTCTTCGTAAAAAATAGTTTTAAAGAGTTGTAACTTTTCACAGTTCATAAAATCTTGTTTCATATATGTAAAGTTATAATAAAAATGTAATTTGACAGTTATCATCCATAAAATTATATTTCAGATTTGTAAAGTTGTATTATGTGCTAAGAAGAGAGTCTGTAATAAGTTTTTTATTGTCTTCATAAAGATTATTTTAAAATGTTGTAACTTAAGAAACTTAATCAGTTAACATTTATAAATGAATGAAATTTATAAATTAATTAATTTTGCAAAATATTTACCAATTAGTTTATTTAATTGTTTGTTCTAAAATAAATAAATAGTTAATTAAAATTTTATAAATTAATTAATTTTGTAAGTTATCAAATCTGCATAGTTGTAGTAAACATATGTAATTTGACAATTGACATCCATAATATGTTGTTTTAGATTTGTAAAATTGTATTTAATAGATGTAATCTAAATATGTCATATTGAAGTAGTGCATCATTTCAAGTATTTCAGAAGGAGTGTAATAGAAATGACACGACTCTTCAGTTTATGATTCATAGTTAATAACTAATCACTGTTTGACACATGTCAAGTTGAAGGACAATTCATAATTAGTAACTAAGTAGGTTTTGATACATGTCAAGTTGAAGGGTAATTTAAAATAAACAGTTGAAGTAGAATGATAAAATAAATAAATGAAAGTTTTTATGTGATTGTCTTTTTTAATATATATCATGAAATTCTAGTGTTATATTTTGGTTGTTCCTATTAAACTTTAATTTTAGTAATAATTCTAATTGTTAATAATATATTTGTTTATTAATAATAGTATTCAACTTGTTAAATTCTAGATAAAGGTGTGTTAGAAGATAATTGATATGAACGTGGTTTATTTTTCGAAACATATAAACGTAATTAAGAGTTGGGAATCATAATCACATATCTAATGCTGACTTCAGGAAAGATATTAATATCAATAGGAAAGATATTAATACGTTCTATACTTTCAAGGGTTTTTGCCTAAAATAGAGTCTGGGAAAGCTAAATGCCTAAAATAAATTATTCCACTTAATTTTGGCTAATTAATACCATTGGCTCACCCATCCACCAAATTTTCTCCATTCTCCAAAAAATTCTTCCTCATCATATACTTCTTACACATATCCAATCAAATGTTAAATATTCTCTTCAACCCTACTCTCTCTCCTCCAAACATTTCTAAGAATGGCCAATCAGAAACAAAATAGAATCAATTTTGAAACCTCGCTCAATGCATTGCACTTTCCACCTCCTAGAACACCTTTAAATGTCATAGCAGATCCTACTCAATATCGAGGTGCTCCATGAAACTTTTTTTTATTCTCTCGACAAGGTTGAATCTGCCACGAGTTGATCGGGCATCATATATAAGATTTGAAGTTCAAGATAAAATTGGAAAATGCATATGCCAGTATTGGAAGTCCTAGGAGTTCAGGTCATGGTGGGAAGTTGCATCAGAGTCGAACTCTGCACAGAGCACTCCAACGAGGAGCTACTCAAGGCTTACTGGAGCTATCCTAGCTTGTCATGGAAGAAGGACTTCTTAGTATGTTGGTGGGAAATGATGGTGTTATTCCAGAGCTTTAAGAGTGATTCCAAACCCAAAATTTGAATATCCTGTCGAAGTAACACATTTCGAGCGTTTCCTCATATTAATTAAAAAAAAAGTTAGATGCCATAGCATTACTTCAATTTTTCTATTTGTTGTTTGTTACCATGTTTTGGGTTCTTTGTTACTGAATTTTACTACAACAAGTAGTATGTGATGACTGATGGCTTTTTGAAGTCTACAAGATGACTTCAAGATGGTCTTGAAGTCATCTTGAATTCAATTTGTAAACTTTAACGATGAAGTTTTTAAGACGACATCAAGATCGCCGATCTTGAAACCATATTGTACACTTCAAAGCGGCTTCAAGAGGATCTTGACACCATCTTGAAGTCTACATGATTACTTCAAGATCGTCTTGAAGCTATCATGGAGTCTACAAGATTGCTTCAAGATGACTTGAAAATGATATTGAAGCCATCTTATAGACTTCAAGAATGCTTCAAGATCATCTTGAAGTCGTCTTCAAGTATACAAGAGTGCTTCAAGATGACTTCAAGATGGTTTTCAAGATATCTTGATGTCATATTGAAGTTTACAAGATTACTTCAAGAGGGCTTCAAGATCATCTTGAAGTCTACAAGATTGTGTCAAGGTGGCTTCAAAATAATCTTGAAGTTTACAATATCATCTTCAAAAGCTTCATTTTTCGTTGACTCACTAATTAAAAAATCTAAAGAAATGCTTTAGCTTAGGATTTTGACATGCATACTTTAAAATGATCAATTGACTGGCTATACGTACCAATTAGCCATTTTTTATATGTTCATAGTTTTTTTTGCGAAAATCAAACCGAACTGAAGTTTTAGTTCGGCAACATTACCAAACTTATCTGCTCGTGCAAATAGAACTGAACCGATGAACCGAACATATATTACTGAACCGAACCACTAGTGTAAAAAGAACTGAAAGTTTCAGTTTTGTTTAGTTCGGTTCTTCGCTTCGGCGTTAGTAATAAAAAATAAATTTTTTAAAACGTTTTTAAAGAATATCATTGAAAAAATGATATAAAACTAAAGTTTTTTTGGCTTGGTTCAATTCAGTTTAATTTGATATGAAATTATATAAAAAAATAAAAAAATAGAAAATTACAGTTTTGGTACGGTTCAATTCTGTTTGAAAACTGTTAAAACTTTGAAACAGACCAAAACTTCATTTATTTAATTTTGACAAACTGAACCGAGCCGAATATATATTAAGAACTAACCATTAAAGAATACATCAAGATCATCTTGAAGCTATCTTGAAGTCGTCTTATGTATTTCAAGATATCTTGAAACCGTCTTGAAATCTATAAGATTCTTTCAATATGACTTCAATATCATCTTGAAGCACTCTTGAAATCTATAAGATTGCTTCGAAATGATTTCAAGATCGTCTTGTAGACTTCAAGATGACTTTACAAGATGAACTTTACAAGGGTAATATAATAACTTCCAAAATGTGTAATCATTACATTTTAATTGATTTGATTTGTTCTTTTTTCATATATTATCGTTTGAAATTTATGTAAGGTCGATATAGTAACTTTATCTTCTTAGTTTGAATGGATGGTTGGTCAAAGGTATAGATCACCCAAAATTATGGGAAATTTTTATTCAATGCATTTTCAAATCCCATGGGTCTAATTTCAGAAAAAACTCGACTTTCAAGTGATTTTTAGTTCGCCGTTGAGTTAATCCAATTATGATTCTGAATGAACATGTAAACACGGTAAGCTAAATGCTAAGGGTTAAGAGTCTCTCCAATGACTTTTAGAGTCTCTCCAATCCACTTCCTTTCTAATATCCCTAGGCTTCAAGACGAGCAATGAGAGGGCTTTAATGTAGTGATAGATATTCTCAATACAATGATGGATAGACATAAATATTTCATATCGGATAGTAAGGTCAACCATTCGTCTTTCTCATTTTAGTGACAGAAAAAGAACATGGTCATGTCCTATATAATGGGAAATTGACAGGGAAAGATCCCTGAGAAAGAATTTAACGATATTGAGACCTTAGGACTTGTTTCAAGTATTTATGGCTTTTATAGAGTAAAAGACTTATTTACCCCTTATAGTTAAAAAATTCCACTAATTGTTCTGCGAAGAAACCCTTCGATATCTCTCTCCATTACTAGTCTCTGGCGATTATTCTGAAGAAAGCCTTTGAGTTTGTCTCCAGTGATTGTTCACGATTGGCGTTCGAAACCTCTGTCTCTAGTGATTGTTCACGATTTTCGTTCGAAACCCAACTCTCTCTGCAAAACCGTTCGAAACCCTTTTCTATAGCAAAGTCGAAGCTTCTTATCCAGTGAAGCTAAAGCTTCTCTCTCTGACCATGTATGAGTTCACCCCCCCCC